>VUQR01000446.1:20911-75990 GCA_015108515.1 Hemichromis elongatus | reverse complement strand
TCTCTCCCTGTTTGTGCCTGCTTCCTTTAGCCTTACTCCAGTGTCATTCAGGTGCTCAGTTATACTTCATTCACTAATGCTAGCAGTGGAATTTGTCTTTGACTCAGTGTAAATGATTAGGAGAAGTGACAAGTCTCACCAGCAGATAAACAACACATACGGTTTCCACGCTCTTCATAAACCAACAGTTCTTTGGGGAGGTTTAAAGTAGCTCCTAGTCGCCCACCCCCCTTTTTAATGGGTTATTCTGTAATTTGACTGGTTCTTTATTTTGCAAAGCCTGCACCTTCTGGGAGGCCAGAGATCTGGTTCAAACAGGTAAGGGAGAAATCCGATTACTGACCAACTGCACAAAAGGAGAGTAAACAGAAAAATCCAGCACATGTAAACATTTCCCGATCGTCTGCCTGAAGTGGAGTTTTTTGTGATTTTCGGGGAGGGACCTGAAGGTTTGGTGAATGGTCAAGTCACACATTCAGTAATAACAGCAGTACAGTTTGGACCCTTAACTTTCTGAGGTCTAAGCCGCTCCTAGGCTGCCTGTGTAAAATGCTTCTATAGTCTCATTGTTAGTATGGTCGATTGAGTTCTATTCATTAGATTTATTCCTGGAAAATAACCCCAAATCAAACCTTTATGACATTTATGGGCTTAAAGAAGAAGAAGAAAACACGCTGCTTCTTATGGAAGCCCTGCAAAAATCACAAACAGGTACTGCAGCTTCGGCATCAACGGCCTCGCAGGGTTTATAAAATTAAGATTTCTGCATGGCTGCATTGCTCTGTAGGAAGAACAGCTCATTGACTCGCAGCAGCAAAGTGTAGATGTGTAAAGAAAAACACCAAACATTTTATTTCTGCTTTTCAGCACAGAGGCAGCTGAAATGCTTTGAAGATTTCATCTGAAAGGCCCCGATTCATTTCCTGCGCTGCATTTGCACCGCCACGGTGACACGTGCACATGTTCAAGCACTACAGCTGCTTCTTTCTCCTTCGGCAAAAACAAAAGCACATTCTTTTACATGCAGGCCTAACGCCGTCCAGGTGGATGCTTTCTATTGAGGCCCGATGGACAAAAATGACCAGGACTTTGGCTCCTGAGCTGCCTGCTGAATGTGGAGCTCAGCAGCCAGCTCCTCTGGTCCCGGAGCTCTTACAGTATCTGCTCTACAGTCTGGCTCGGGAGCAGAAGTGTGCACGGACCGACTGTGACAAGGGCTTTAGACAAGCTGGAGATTCTTCCATTTCTCATTATTTGGCAAGGCTGGTGGGTGTTTGGTGGAGGGGTGGGGGCTTTGCTCCATCTCTGCATGATAAGCCCCTCGACGTGTACCCTCTGCAACTAATCTCACACAGTCAACAAATAAGGCACATCAGATGCTGTTTTGGCCGCGGCCATCAGAGCGGCTAAGTTCAGTGGATTTTACGGGTTTTACGTCGCGGGGGCTTGCGAGGGAAGAAGCGTTCTCTGCAGTGGCAGAATGGCAGGCGAAGCAGGGGGATATGGTGCGAGGGCGAAGCAGGTGCAGCACAATACGGTCAAACCCATTCCAGTTCCCCTGTTCCCGGATGAACGGGGCCTGACTTGGCAGGGAGCGCCGCATTGTAACTGGGCCATGTTGGAGAGACGGAGGCCCACCTGTGCCACCCACAGGGGCAGAACAATAGTCTGAATATGTCAGCGTGGAACGTCGGTGTTGTCTCATCAGACGGACAGCGGCGTGACTGCAGATAGACGGTCGGATGAGTCAGATGGGGAGGTGGAGAGGTGAGGAGACGAGAGGAGGGGGGGAGTGGGTCAGAGAGGGTCATCAAATCCAAATGAAGACTGTGATTAATAAGGTTCATTACAGACACCCCGCTGGCTTTCAGTTGAAATTAATGGAAACAGCTTGCAATAAATAAATACATCTATAAAATAAACGAAATAATTGCATTTTTAGATTTTTTTTTAAAGAACAAAACTCAGATTTTTTTCTGATTGTGATGATCGGAGGTGAAACATTAAAAATGGCCTAAAAAGACCTGAACATACCATAGAGGTAAAACACAAGAAAAAATAAAGGATTTACACACCATTTACTCACAGTTTTGTTCTGCAAGACTCTCAGCACGAGGAAAAACTTCCAAAGTGGAAGGAATACTAATCTGATGGGAGCTGTCGCCACCTACGCCGCAGTCGTGTTAGGAGGCCCTCACAGCGCGTGGAGAGGAGCTGCACAGGTCCACATTCGTCCAGTCCTCAGACAACATGTTTGTCACTTGGACCGTCAGCTCGTTACTTGAGGCACAGCTCCAGAAGTGAATTGGTGTGCGTGTGTTTGTATGTGTGATTTTGACTCTCATCTCTCGCAGCGTTCACACCCTGAGCAGCTCGAGTCCCCCACAACTCTTTGAAGATCTCTGCTGCACGAGGTTGTGAGATTCTGCAAACTGTTAGTGGCGACTAAACTCTGCGATATTTTTTTTTCTTGCTATAAAACAGGCCTGCAAATGGTAACCAACAAAGCTTCAGTAAACTGGGAAAAAACGGGGAATTTAAGGAGGAATGCTTTTCCTTCTTTTTGTACTTGAGTCGTGCATTTTCACAACAAACTCTAACCACAGATTGGCTGCCACATGTCTGCGTGAGGTTTTACATCGCGGTGCCTTTTAGTAATATCACAACTGCAATATTTAAGGTGTCCCTGTCTACATTTTTATTATTTCAGTGTTTTCATTTACTGTGTTTGCTGGTTTGACACTTCTTAAGGTCTGCTGTAAAATCTGTGGTGCAAGCATTAGTGACCTTTCAACATCTGGAAGAAGAATCCTTTATTTTTTTATTAAATACATTTATAATGAATGGTCCATGCCAGTTTGGAGCAGTTGGAATTAATATTGGGTTGTATATGCAGTTCTGTATGTTTGCATGTATATATGCATTGACTACTGATATCAAAGGGTACTCTGCTCTATATAGAATTGGAGAGGGGATGATTTGAGTCAACGAAGTCTGTAAGGTTGTGTAAACTGTTCACGAAGTGTCACATAACCACAGAAAGCTTTGGCTTTAGCGTACCGGCTTTCATAACGTGTGTGTGTGTGTGTGTGTCTGCAACTGTTTCCAGAGTCCACTTACTGTTTAAAGGCAACATCTGCACATTATCACTCGGTCCCTCGCGAACTTATTTAGAGTGAGCTGTGTCTGCTATTGACATGGACACAGATGAACCTGAAATCTGAAGCGTTTGAAATGTTTGTGCATGAAACGCTTTCGGTAAGCTGGCACAGCTGCGGACCCGGCTTTCATTTCACTAAAGAAGGGGAAAATATTATTTTCTGTTCACTGCCGAATACTTTCCTAAGCGTTAGGCAGTGAATCTGCAGGGTTTCAGGACACGTGCACCAAAGGTGGACTACCTTACACCTTGACAACTTTGTGGGTGACTCTGTCGGCTGACCTGAGCACGTACTCCTGACTTTCTTGCACTGATTAAGCAAATAATTTATAAACCATCAATGATTTCTAAGCAAAAGAAAAACTTGTGTTTGTCAGAACAAGTTTGAAATGTTTTTCCATCGGCGTTTTTGGGAGATTGTTGGAAATAAACACAGCTGATGGAGAATTAGCTGCTTTCCAAATGTTTGTATTGGCTTGGTGTATTAATTGATTGTATAGTTTGTCACATTTACAATATCAGAAACAAAAAAAAAGAAGATGCACGAAAAGAAGAATCCATTTAGGTTACAGAACGAATCTCCCATCTGGACTGTAGTGTGAAAACACTTGCAAGCATGAGAGTTGTAATCCAGTTGCAAGATGCTTATTTTGCAGTGATAAGCTACAGGCTTTGAAAGATTTTATTACCAGAACAGAGACTTTTTTTTCCCCACATTAGGGCTTTGCAGCGTATACAGTAGCTTAGTTAATCTAGGGCTTACTTAATCCAACAGCAACACTCATCACTCATTATTCCAACACTCGTCTCTGGTTGAGACAAAATGTTAATAAGCCGAGCGGCAAATTCATACTGCAAAGTACTCACGTACAGTTATGAACGTCGCATTTCTCTTACAGTGACCACGCGGGGCACAAGGTCAGGTCGAGGTTTTTCATGATGCACACTCGGGCACTATAGGTCGGAGTTAGTAACCCTAACCTAACGATGAGAGCGATCATACCTCCAACACGACTGCGAAAAATATTTCTAACACTTATGAAATATCGTCCTGCAGTCTCCTCCAGCAGGAAGATGCAAAAACAAAATTTCTTTCAAAATACATATCCGTCGATCCTCCGCAAAATTAAAAGCACTGAAGAAGTGAATCGTGTTACTGTCTTGTAGTGAGCAGTAGTGAGACATGTGCACCCAAACTATCTTTAGTTTAGTTTTACATAATAGCAAAAATACTTTGCAACAATAAATAATGAAGTAACAATCAGCTTCCTCAGATCGGTAAGTTCCTCGTCCTGTTTTTGGACACTAGAGAGATCAGAGACGGCTACGTGAGTCTGAATACCGCAACGCCAGCGAATTTACCAGTTTAACTTTGTTAAACGTTAAGGACCAGAGGTGGTCATCAGGAAATAAACTATCGAAGTAAAAGTGAGGAGACTGACAGTCGCGTTGCTGCCTCAGAAAGATGAAAAAATTAAAGTACTCTGCAAAATGTGCTGTGAAACTCTGTATGTGGGCTTTTGCGCTCACGTTACTTTGACACATGTGCCTCCATCACAGCACTCTCAGAAGGCATCACAACAAACACAACTAGCTGCTTTCTTCACCTGAAAAGATGCCGTACCAAAAATCAACGGCACGTCTGTTAGATGCACGAGTAAACCTAGTCTGTAACACCGAGGGGTCAACCCAGAGGAGGTAAACATCCTTCTCTCAGCAACCACAGGAGTCCCCCAGAGGTTCAGAGTAAAAGCCAAAACACTGTTTGATATTCTCTGGGAACTATTTCACTGTTGTGTGAGGATCATTCTCTCAAATTAAATTACATATTGGTGAGAGACTTATGACATTTTAGCTTTAGCTGGCTGAGTTTACACAGGACCTCATGTTTCTTTTGTTTGTGCAGGAAAATTTAATATCAGTGCACCACATATCACATGACCCCCTAACTGATAAACATGAAGGTTCTTCAGTTTATGAAAGATAAATGTCAAGTTTTCTTCCCGTGTTAAAAAAAATTAAGAACGCTTCTTTAGGGTTTCCGGACTAAGCTATAAGCTGCTTAGTTTTAGTAATCTGCAGAATTTTCATAAACAAAACACCAAAAACAGACAAATCCGATACCATGTGACCATGTTGTTGTTTCTTCAGTTACATTATGGATTACCTTGATTTAATTTAATTTAAGCTCTTTTCTTGTTTAAGATGTCTGTGAGCCCAACAAAAAATGTAAACATTCAACTGATCGGTTTTTAAAATCACACTGAAAGCAGCGACCTGAGGAGAAATAACGCTATAACCTAATCTGTTACGTTTTATAACAATTCCAATTTATATGCTGTAAACAAACAGGAACAAATAACTGACTCAATCATGCAAAATCAGACTGAATCAGCGGGTCTAAAGCAGGTGCAAATATAACTTGTCCCAGAGACCTGCAGGAGGAGATTTTTGTATTTTTAAGACGTTTGAGGTAGTTACACAGTCTGTTTAAAGTATAACTAACACAACTGTGTGCTGGAAATTTACACGGTGACGTTCCTACAAACTTAAAAACATATCCAGACTTGACTGGACGTGAACTTCAAGTCAATTTAATACTTTCTAAGTTTTTTATTAGTAAATGTTTGAGACTTTTTAGGAACACGCAGCCACCCCGTGTATTTCTACAGTGTTGGTTCAAACCCAAGTACAAGAAAGCAAACACTTGATTAAAAAAAAGGTGCGAACTATTCCCTTATGAAATCCACGATCTCCCGGAAGCAGCAGACTTCGACATGTTAAAAAACAACTCCACGCGGTGTCATCCTCCGCTTCGAGTCCCTGCCTGTCGAGCCTCAGCCACCAGACATGTGTTCTGTTTTACTCAGTGTCCTCTGCCACATATTGAACAAATTAAAAGTTCAAGTTGGACGGAGAAGCACAGCTGCACAGGGACAGAGGACAGAGCCAGAGTGTGAGCAATCCTCCCTTCATGAGGCTGCTGGCCCTCCTCTCACAGCCCCGCGTCCACACACACACACACACACGCTCAAAGACACACACACACACACATATACACTGCCCACACAGCACTGCCATCTGGCCTGCTGGGAAATCAGAGCCACCTGAGACTCGGCCAAATACATGATGCTCGCTGACAACTCGGGCATTTCTACTGATTGTAAAGAGATGAATAAAGATTACACAAGCACATAAGGTACATTGGAGGAAAAAAACAGTAACTCTGTTCAGTACTGCTGTGAAGTTTAGCAGATAGCTTGGAAGAAGCTGGCAAAAAAAGTAATACTTTTCTGTTCTTACTTAACGGCCTTAAAAGCTGTGCGTATATGCAAACACTATTGCGCAGTCAGCCACAATACTACACGCACTTTGATACTCATTAAGCTTCTATGTCACTACCGAAAATGTGCACACTGCAAATGTATGCAGACACGTGAAGCACAGACTGGTTTATGTGCTCCTGTAACAACATCCGCTTTCTGGACTAAGCTGGCCGCTGGAATTTGCTTCGTTTCAGTAAAAGATCCAACGCTGACGCTGGGTGTTGAACTCTGAGTATATCCAAGTCTGAATATATCCCACAAGTGTCGGATACGGTTGAGGTTGCGGTTCAGTTAACTAGTCGAGTTCCTCGACTGCAAAAGTGGTGTACAAATTCTTGATGGACCGGTCATATTTGTTTCCGCCATGTTTGACTTAAAGGCCACCTACATATACCTTTGTTTTAGTTTGACTTTCCTTCACTGCTGGTACGATACCTTGGTCTAACAATGCTGTATTTTAAAAAATTAACCATGTCAAGTCTGAAAATTAGCTGAGGCTAGAAGTCTTGCATATTCTGCAATTTACTTTAATGTAGCAATGTTTATATGTACCAGGGTTTTGCATAGAAAACACTCACTAAAATACTTTTTCAACAAGGAATCAGTGCACAGAAAGGAGAAAATGCAAGCACCAAGTCCAAGGAAGTCCAGAGACTGCACATAGTTTGGGTGGCATCCTTATATCCGATATGTTTACTTTAGTCCCAAAGACACCGTAGACTTCATCACATCTGCTGTGATATCTATTCCATCCACCCATTCTCTTCCACTTGTCCTATGAGGGTCGCGGGATTGCTGGAACCTATCCCAGCTACCATAGGGCGAGATGCAGGGTACACCTTAAACGTTTCACCAGTCTGTCGCAGGGTAAACACAGACAGACAACCACATTCACCCTCACATTCACCCTATGGGCAATTAAGTACTACCAATTAACCTAACCACACTGCTGCATGTCTTTGGACTGTGGGAGGAAGCTGGAGTAGAACCCACACAAAAAAGGGAGTGAACATGCAATCTCCACACAGAAAGGCTCCGCCCGATATCCTTTCCAGAATCATCAAATAACTAAGAAGGTATTCAGTGAATTTTTAAATACACTAATTGGGCATCATTTAAATATCCTTGTCCCCTGTTAATAACACTGATAATCCCACTGACTACACAGAGCTCTGCTGAGAAACCTTGGACTGCTGAATGGCTGCAGTCTCCCTCAGCAAGATGATAAAAAAAACTTCCTAAGAGTCGTCTCCAGAAACATGACAATGAGCCCAACCTGAAATATCCACTTGCTAATACAATACACCTCCAGATTCAATGTCCAAGCCTCTAATACATCAGAATAGAATAGAATAAATAGAACAGTGTAGCCCTTTATTGTCATAGTACATGTAACACACCAACTGTGCTGGAATAAAATATAAATAGCCAGGTCTGCAGTAGTAAAACTAATCTATACATGCAGACATATTTAATATTCCAGTAACTAGGATTTGCTGTTGAAATTGCATGATGATAAAGTTTAATTCCCTACACTATATTTACATTTCAGGGTTTTTGAACAGCAACGCTGTCTGGCTTCTCTGTGAATAAAGCGGTGGATGATGGGAAATCGGGCTCTGATGGCTACTTGACTGACCCTGGGAGCAGAGAGGGAGTGAGTGACAGCTTGCAGTAAAAAAGTTACGCTAACAGGCAGCAGCATATGGTCTGCAGACTGTCAGAGCATTGCTGGCTCCCATTTCCTGCAGATAGGAGAATATTTCAGCGGAAAAGAGAATCTGAAGGCAGAAAAGAAAAAGGTCAAGTTTTTTGATCTGCTTCTTTTTTTAAGTTTCTGCTGCAACTTTGAAACTGTGATCAGATCGTGAGGATCCTGCAGCAGATCGAGTTTGTTTTCTAACAGTTACAACATGTCAGGAGTCAAACGATCACATCTACAGATCAGATCTACCTGCCTTAGTGATAGAAATCTGAAACCTACTATAGTTAACAACTGTTTCATCTAATATTACCAATAATCTAAATTGCAGATTTTTTTTCAGTGTTTTTTTCTCTGCGCATCAAACTCACAGCAGTCGAGTTTTTGCACGTCTTAGTTACGCGCTAGCCTTTGTTTTCCTCTGTTTTCCGCCCTCTTCCCCGACCCGGAGACGATAAAACAGATGCGTTTACGCTGTGAAGACCCCAGCCCCTTCCTCGCCCAGCGTTTCCAGACAATACAACTGTTGTTGGCACTCTTGCATCTTTCTCTCTCACTCCTGCTCTCCCGCCTGGCTGCTGTGTGCTCGCCCTCTTAGTTTTTCTTCCCTTCTTTGGTTTTGTTTTCATGCCTCGCACATGCTCATTATCTCCACTCTCATGCACATCCTACGCTACTGCTTCTACTGTCTCTTACAGTCCATGTGTTCATTTTGTATTATAGCTTACTTCAACGGCAAAGAGGTGTATCCTCCCCTTCGGCTGTCACAACTTTCAAGCCCAAGTTTTTCTGCCCACACATCAAATGAACACCTTGATGCCTGATATGAAGCAGACAGGTGTCTACCTACTACTAGGACTATGCTGGTGGGATAACCTCGTAGCTCCTTTTTTTAACCTGACTTGGCAGATAAACTATGAACAAAACTACATTAAAATCTCCAAGAACTCTGTGAGTGAGTACCCAGACAGAAAAAAGAGGACCAGCCATTCTTTCACTTTAACTTCTTGCACGTGTGATTGGTTTACTTGCAAATAAAGCTAAAAAAACTACTCTGCAGGAAAGGTAACCTTTCAGTTTCCCCCATTAAATTTACAAAAGTATTTTTGGGTTTAATTTTAATGCTCATGCAAATACATGCCGGCAAACATTTGGGGTCTGAGCTCTCATTCGACTCGGTTAAATTAGGTTTAACCACCTGATGATGAGGATGAGCTTGTCGGTAAGCAGGTGCTAATCTGTCCCTGTACCTGTACCTGTTCTAGCACGCAGCTGATCACCATGCTTACTGAAGCACCAGCTAAATGTTTAACACGCACGTCCTGAAACAGCTTCTGCATCGTGCGTCTCTCGCTGCAGAGATAAACGGCATCTCCGGAAGCAACAGTACTGTAGGTGCAGCTGTTTCCTGCCCAGGCCTCCCGCTTGCTTCCACTCACCCCCATCCTCTCTGGTTTTGTCAGAATAAGTGCACATCATTGGCAGCTAAAAGCTCTGGGCACCGTCCCTCTGGTTGTTCCAGAGAAATGCCAATCGTTTTGGCGTCAACGGGGCCCTCACAGACGGCGCATGAAGGCACAGATGGCACTAATGGACGAGCAGAATCCAACCGAGGGACCGGGACAGAGCCACACCGGAGCGCCGTCCAAATAACTGTAGTGTGAATGTACTGTATGGCCAACGCGTCACTCTGCTCTAGCGGGGCCGGTGCCACGGCAATGCGGCATAAAGAATTTAAAATGATAAAATAATCATAAGAGAGGGAGACCGTGGGAGGATCAGCGTGGAGTGGTGCCAGGAGGATCAGACAGAGGAGAGATTGTTCCTGGGCTGATATGTGCTGAAGCGATTTAGACAGGCCTCATCCAAGTCAACCCACTCCAGTCCGACAACTGGGTATACAGCTAATGGACAGACTGAAACACTCTGTGCCAAGGAAGAGCCGCTTTATAGACTGCACCTTCTCCTGGTACAATGGTACTTTTGTACAACGTGCGAGCCAGCCGATAGCCTGTTCCTAGACCCGCGAGGCGTCAGACTCGCATTTAGACTCCTTTCTTTCTTTTTTTTTCTCGTTGACGAAATCTTTCCCTGCGTTTCCACGTGATGCCCACATACTGCACAATTTTAACATTTGTTGTGTAATGCATTCACAAAAACACTCCTGTGCCTCTTATTTAGCTAGTAGTGCTAAACAGATGCTTGTAGGAAGAACTAGTCACAGCTTTTGCTGGTGCTAAATGGCTCTCGAAAACCTGTTTGGAGCGCCGTGTACTTTTGATAAAAGTTTAAATACTTCCAAGCGGTCATGATACTTTATGTTTTAGCTTTTATCAGCCGTCTGTGTGGTTTCTAAAAATTGCAAGTGGCTTTCAAATCAGAGTATAAAAGCATATAAGTGGGCAGATAGAGTGACTTTATAAAACTACTGAAATACATAGAAAAAGTTTCTCCGGTGCAAGTAGGGCACAGTAAATATATCCAATCTGTCCTGAAATTCCAAAAGAGGTATTAAGCTGTTGCACACTTCAGGTAAAAACACGCAAACTAACAGCACCCGAATTCTGCAAAAACAAATAAAACAATAAACGAGCCAGTTCTGCAGCGGACAGTCAGCTGTTTAGTGTCTCAAAAGCTCAGATCTGCAGTACAACGCGCTCAGATAACATGTGCAACACTTCTGAACAAGGACGCCAAACCAAAAATAAAGAAGGGGGGCATTTGTTAATTTTTCTTCTGGGTGCCACAGTGTATCAGTGTCCACAGAGAGCCAGTGGGCTCATCTGTACTTTCAAATTACGCGTCATCACCACAACTGTCCTCACAGAGGGGCCAGGAGAGATGCTACAAACACTCGGAACTGCACTAAAAAACATAAGCTCACATCATGTCTCCAGGCCACAGCCTCATCAACAAGCATCTTTTAGGACTTAAAGCGTGCAGAATATTTGTGTGCTGATGCTTTTCTTTTTTTGTGCGTGATGCTCAAAGGAACAAACCTTGCCGCTGCTTAAACTTGAAGGTTGTTGGACATTTAAAGTAAACAAAGGCACCGATAATTAAATTATGGACAAACAGGATTTGTGTAGCTGCTGGACATTTCAGTGCTTTTTGCTCGAGGACACGTCAGCACACTCCCAAAATGTGAAACAAGGTAGCAAACAAACAGGTTTTTGCAGACGACACGACGCAACACTGGGGGATAACTAAACGCCGTGCACGCTGGACTTACAATGCTAAATGCTAAATGTTTCAAATTTACAGACGGCGGTGAGGTGACAACAATCGCTCTGAGTCAGCTGGTGCAAGTCTGGCGTTACAACATGAACACAAAGTCATTTCTGCAGTCGTCATCAGGTCAAACATACTTTAATATCTAAGCATCTTCCAGCTAACTGTGGCAGAATAACACGTGTCCCTCCTCAAGGAAAGCAAACTTCCATAGGACAACAAGAAACGAGAGCGCACTGATCATATTCACAGCCTTTCGCGTCAGAGTCATCACTCAGCAGCTCTGCAGCGCGGGTCTATTTGCACAAATAAAAAGATGATGGTCACGTTTGGACTTTTTTCCGTTGATATATTTGAAATGTTGCTGCGTATGTGAACTCAAATACTATTTTCATCTCTAATGAATCTATAACATTCAAAATAGGACAGAGGAAAAAAAGTGAGGATGATAGTTACGTTAAGAAAAACAACTAAAGCACTAAAAAAGCAAAAGAGGATAAATGTGTCTCTTTTTTCCAACGTTATGTTTAAGAATTTAACATTAGATTTGAGCCCTTTGGTTTCTATGTAACATTAATGTCAATTATTTACATAATTATTGCATCACATAGTAACAGGACATCTTCGGGAAACCACCGACATACTACTTTCTTTTTTTAGTCTTAAAGGTTCTTTTTATACAAATATTGCAAATATCCATTTTGGCCAAACTTTGTTGCCTCAAATGAATCTGTCAATATTTGAAAAACACAGATGATTCAATCTTCACAACCTATTTGTAAACAAAGGTCTTAAGATGACTCACTACCAGCAATGTGCTCTTACTTCGATGCCAGTCGTGTTCCCGTCAGAGGAGGCAGATATATTTTCAAGTGCTGAAGAGCTCAGTTTGGAACGAAACTCTTTGATTGGCCTTGATTTTTGGAAAGTGTCCGTTTAGTGTGTGTGTGTGTGTGTGTGTGTGTGTGCTCCTGCTCCCTGCGTGGGTCCCCCTCTTTCCCCTCCACCAGCGGCATGCTGGACGGGGTCACATGCGATCTACTCTGAGTGGAGATGCAGGCCATGCGACAGCGAGGGTCAGTAATTGGAGTGAGCTGTCAAGATGGGGCGGTGTGTTTATATGTGTGTGTGTGTGCGTTTGTGCACATGCCAGGGCGGGTCCCCTCCTACAGGGTGCCACACATTAAAGTCCCTGATGAGACTAACACAGGAGGAAATGAGCTTGGCATTTTGCCCGGTTGACAGGTGAAAGGGAGGGCTGGTCTAGGCTGACCCAAAGTGTGTCTACATAACATCATAAACACTTACTTCGACTTGTTTCACTTTTCTTGGCGTTATCCTCGAATGTGACACTTTCAACACTTCTGCTGGATTTAATTCGCTATGAATATTCATATTTAGTTTCCTGGCTATTCTTTAAAAAAACGATTTCCCAAATCTAAAGAAAAGAAGCTCTCATATTTGTATCATTACTGAATCATTGATCCTTCAGACGCAATTAGCGAGAGCGAGATCACAGCCCCTCGTTTCTCTTTTAAGAGTTAATCAACAAATTAAAGATGCAGATTTGCAGCTAACGACGCGCCGGTGTGAACTGCCAAAGACGCGCATCGCGGCGCTCGCGCAGTTGACATGATTAACTACAATTACAGAAAAGGTAAAACAAAAGCATTAATGGCAAATTGTGTCTAATCACAGACACAAAGGAGATAATTGCGTTGTGGGCTGATGAATTAGTTATTATTAGTTTCTCTGACAACTGTGGTTTATTTCATCTTTGCCAGTACACGAACATCTGTAGCTGCCTTATTATTGTCGGGCGCTGACAGACAGAAAAGTTCCTTCTCCCACACTCAATTAGTCATTCGTGGTTTTTAAGGCTTTCTTCTGGATTATTTTGTGTGCTGATAACAGCACAGTTTAATATCTTTTATTTTTCTGCACCAAAAAACATGCAACTGTTAACAAAAACCAGATTTTACTAAAGTTTTAAAATGACGCCTTAAACCATTTGATTCTCTAAAAGTCAAAGACAGAGGCCGGTTCGTGTTTTTTTTTCTTCCCTTTTTGTCACTTTGACTTTGAACTGTGTGCTGTCGTGTTGTATATATTCCAAAGTTGTTCTGCTTATTTAGCAGAGCTTGCGGCTGATTTACACCGAAGCTTCTGGGTGTATAAATCACAGCCAAAATCTGTCTTCACGCTCAAAGTTAAATCTGATTTTACGGCAAAAAGTCCAGCTTTAAATCTCGACTGGAGAAAAGTTGTTATTTACGAGGCTGTAAACTACCACAGGGTGGAAATACGAGCGGGTGGCCGCAGCCTGCTACGGCGGGCGGAAAGGCTCGGTGATAAAGCATCTTGTTAGCTCTACTGAGGAAAATATGCTTATCAAGCCGCATGTTAATACAAGCAGTAAATAATGCGATCATCGGCCAGTGATGCTGGAAATATAACAGCGTGAGAAGGAGCCTGAAGCTACGTTGACTACAGGGAGGTGTTTGTGTGCTTTTCTTTCTTTCTTTCTATCGTGTTTTTGAACATGGCCTACAAACTGTGAGAGCTGGGTTAACGTGTCCTAAGCATAGAAGACACAAGCAGCAACCCACACACAAACACAAAGAAATATATATGAGGAAGCTATAAACACGATTTTATTTTGAGAGCAACATTGAAGTGGATGTAATTTGGCTTCGCTGTGTATTTGAATGTTAGTTTATCATAATTTTTCAAAATAAAATCACGATAATACAAATTTACCTCTTATCTAAAGAATAAAGTCCAAATGAATGCTGACGCTAACTGTTAATGCTTTTCTATGTAACTGTTTAGATATACACTATATTTAGTCACACTGTGTAGACGTTAATAACGTTAGAGTATCTATTTTATTTATTTTACTATAGTGTCATAGTTAGACCTAATACATGCATGTATTTGAGCACAATGTGAGGGGTTTATTTTATATCCGAGTCCTCTGTTTGTTTTCAAATATTTCACCTTCAAAATAAAGACTGCTGTACTTAAATCTGCAAATTGAGTATTAAAATTGTCATTAGAATGGAAAACGACACCAGAAAACATCTTATATATAAAAGTGCATAAAAAAAAAAAAAAATAGTCAAGCTACAAAGTGACGCTCAGCTACAAACTCTGACGTTCAACCGCTGCACTTCTGCAAGCCACTTTGCAACCCCCCCCCGTGTTGTTTCTCACTTACTTAATGTTGTATTTGTTGTCGCTATTGCTCTCCTTGCTCTCTGCAGGCACATCCCAGAGTGTGATCCTACCAAAACTGGTTTTTCCATTGTGCAATGTTGCTCAACAACTACGTACACACCAGTAAGTCTGCTGCTATCATCATCACTTAACTTCTGGTGTCCATAAAGTTCTGTTGACAACCAACAAAAACAGCTCTTCGGTAAGTCAACCATCCTTCCCAACGGGGCAAAGGTGGCAAAAACTCTGCTGCTGTATGAGCTCAAGTCCCAATGCAAACAGTTCTTATCATCAAGGCATTACAGATTTATCTGCTGCATTGTTTTAGTCACACTGTCCTCCACTTGGCTTTTACCAAAGACATTAAAGAGAAAAAGACTCTATAAGTTAACTCTTTTTGATTAAAATAACCCCACTTCTTCTCTTTTATCACCATTAAGTCTATTTCATTCATCATCCTCTGCTCAGCAGGGTAACAGTCCGGACACACTAGCCCGCCATCTTCTCAGGAAGACGGCGCCTCTGTAACTTCAGCCTGACTGCGACTGAGTCACCTCACTGCCTTTGGAGTGAGAACAGGCCCTTGACCTTCACCATGCTTTCAGAGCTTACACTCTAAAATCATGAAGAGGCGATCAGCAAGCACATGCATAATGTGGCTTTCTGTGAATGTGCTTAAGAACAGGTCAATCAGGTGTGATGTTTCAGGCTCGTTACATCTAGACAATAAAACGTTCAATCAAGTGTTTCGGTAACGTAATTTTTATGCGCTTGAGTTTTAAAAACATTACTTTTGCTATTTAATTTCTGCTTGTTCAAGCACACTTGGTGAAAGAGGTACATTTTTATAGTGCCCAAGAGTTCATTGGAAAACTACTCCTCATGCGTGTTTCTTTATAGAAAACGCCACGCAGTGCCACATACGTGATGTCTTGGAGTGTGTTACACCTAAACCTAGATTGTTCAAGAACTTTTGAAGGCAAATACATTTCTCACGACTGTCCTACATGAACAGTCTTGGCCCAACTCTGGGTGACCTGGGAGTTGGTATAACAATAGGTGGGAGCCTTGATTTGCAACATGATGAATCCTTGCACAGCACACTAAAACCTCCCCTGAGGCACAGGAGTGAAATTAGCAAGTTTGGCAGGCCGGCGCTGCCTTCTCCGGCGGTCACAGAGTGTTTCTTCGCAAGAGGAGGGCAGGCACTGCCTCTTTGTCTCAATAGAGACAAATCTTGGGCGGACTGTTTGTTTGGGGAAGGGGTGTGAACGGCACACGAGTCCATCAAATCAATTACAGTCTTATGCAGAGACGGCCTGGCTTGGCCTGGGCTGAGAGCTTGGCCCGATCTTTTATGAGGGGTTATGTGAGTCAGAGTGTTGCCACAGCCAACAGTCGTGACTCGTGTACTCACAACACCAGTATGAGCACAGAGAGGAGGGGTGAAAAGCTTGCATATGGCCAGAGCCAGCGTGTCACATTTGGGCTAGAGTTCACATTGGGCTCAGATGCTCACACCAATGAACTCGAGAGGATTGTCGAGTTGCGGCACCGCGGTCGTGTTTGAGATTTAGCAGCTTAGAGGCGGCGGGGAGAAAACTGTACAGCATGTACACTGACATTCAGCAGTCCAACTGTAAGTTTCTATTAACCGCCACAACCAAGCAAGCACTGCACATAGTATTTGTTTAAAACAGGTAAATCTCATAGTGTACAAGAAATTCACAGCGTCTTTAACACAGAGGTCAGACAGAGCAAAAGTGTAATGCTAAAGTCAGACACAAACAGATAACACAGCCAGAAAGGAGGGATGAGGTAGATGTGCATGAATGACTTTTTGCAGGTCTGAGTTTGAGGGCACTGTTTAGGAGTTAAAGGCTGAATCTGATTCTACTGCAGCTATTCTTACATCAGCAGGGACGCTTTAAAAATGACTGATGTTCGTACGATTTTGAGGTATTAAGTTTGTTCCATTCAACAGCTGAAATTTAAATACTTGACTCTTTAATACGTTTACTGATTACTGTAAAATCATGAGTGCTTATGGTTCAGGAGAGGTAGAAATTGAAGGTGTTAAACCACATTTTGAGATATTTTTTCAGCTTCGTAGTACAATAACAATATCACAACGTTTCTTCCCCTGACAGAATAGTTTTTTTGGGGATTCCTGTCAGACAAACGCGAGCATCTCACATGTCAGCAAATCTGCAGTCATGTCATTCTTCCTCCTTGTTTATTTTCAGGAGCGATGATTGACTCCTTTTACTGCAGAAACAATTAGTTGATAAATAATAAAATTACATTCATTTACTTTAATCAGTTTAGTTTAGTTTACAGACTGAGGCGATTAATTAAAAAGAAAAACAGATGTTTGTTGCAAAAGGTCAATACCGAAACATCCATCAGAACAATATTAGCTAAGAATCTGAGTCGGTCTCTAGTTTGAGACTCAAAATCTCCAAATGTGAAGCTCCACATGTGAAAATCAAGTTTCTGTCGCTGCTCTTTTCACGATTTAAATCTCTGCAGTAACACTGATTGCACTGCTTAATTAATCGAGTTTCCAGGCAGTTGGTCAACACTCGTTTCAACTTCTGCTGCTGCCATGAGCAAAAATCTGAGCACGATCTGCATTATGGTAATTTATTTGCATATGCTGGAGACTACAGACATTCGCAGTTGCCTGCAGCCCGATCTCAAACACACTCAGTCTTAAGTGTAATTATTCAACAGCGAGCGGCTCCGCTCTCCATTGCGCGGCATTAAAAAGGCTAATATCACTGCCGTTTTCCTAATGGCGAGTTTGGTGGCCATGCAGTTCATTACTATGTGCATACTGCAAGTCTCAAGAGGATATTTCACCAGGAGGACCCACATATGATGTTACGCTAACTGGCCGAGAGCATGTCGTTGCACGTATCCAAGTTTTTTGGGGAGTCAAGCTGTACTGTTAGGGCGACATGCATGCTAATCAGCGGCGCCTCATTCTGTAGTCTTTTATTATGCGCTTCTCAACATAGCGTGTCAGGATTATTTCGTTTGAAGGAAAACGCCAGCTGTCATGTTTTATGCATTCGCTTTTCAGTTCAGTTTCACTCGTGCGTAGCTGTTGGACGATGAAGCTTGACTTGTGCTTCAGTTTTTATATTTTACAGCGTACAGGTTTCATACATTCGCCGCAGATGCTTTGGCCTTGACTGCGTGCCAGCAGACCCTCGATACAGCGGCGATGGGTTCTGACACTGACGTAGCATCTAGATGGGAATGTGTTTGGCTCTCGTATCATCTCATCTTTATTTCAAAGCTATGTCTAAACTGCTCTATTTGAAACAAATGGACTAAACAATTTCTTCTTAGGCACTACATTATTTATGACTTTATCCTCAATAAATAACCCAAATTTGAATATGAAATGACGCTGGGTGTGTCTGTCTGGGCACTTTTTGACAGAAGATGGGAAATTTTCTTCCAGCCTGTGTTTTATTTCAGTTTTTCTCATGTCTACACACTGATACCAAAAAATGGATGGCTGAACACTGATGGGAAGTTTAAAACTTAATAAGTGTAATTTGCCATCATTTCAACATTTCTCCATACTGGTGCCAGTACAATGTATGATTCTCAGGAGTCAACAAGCAAACTTCTTTAATTAGGACTTCCATTTGTAGCACCTAGTGTGGAAAACTAAAGAACAGAAAGTCAGAATAGAATGCTTGGCCAGGTCTTTTTTCTAGATTATATAAGTTTTTTTTCCCAACTTATTTACTCATTTATTTTCTTTGTCAAAGCACTTTTTAATAAAAAAAAAAAAGTGTATGTTTTTGTAAGAAAAATACTATATTCTAAATATAAAACACACACAATTTTTAATTCTAGGTTACAAGCCGTACGAGTCCAACAGATATAGTTAGTTTACAAAGAAGGAAGGATAGAAGTGCTTCATATAGCTATTAAAAAAAAAAAAAGTCAGGTTATAAACTTGGATTTTCTGTAAAAGACACAAGGTAAAAATCAGAGTGTGATTTCAAGCATTTAACCAGAGCGACACGTTTCTCATTCAACAGAACAACAGGCAGCATTATTCTACAACAGTCATGAAGGCAATGACTGCACTGAGTCTGGACTGCTAATAAACATCATCCCAATGCATGATTTTCATCAGGGATCTACACAGTGGTGGATATCATGCGGTTGTAACCGTGTTTTGGCGTGTGGCCTTCGCCTGCTTTATGTACGTCAGTGTGGCATCTTGGAGAAAAACAATACCCACAGCTGACCCGCACTCCTCAAGAACAAATTAACAATAATATAAGTTTCACTTGAAGACTGGTTGCTTCAGTTTTTCCCACCGTGATTTTACCTTCACCATTTAATATCTCAAAAATATTTGAAAAGCCGTCAGAGCTTGTTTCCTGATTGGGTCGCCATCCTAATAGCACACAGCAGTTTTAAGGATCCAAAAAAGTTTAAAATCCAAGCACTGAAGTTTTAAATTTGAGTTTTGAAAGAGCCTTGCTAATATTTAGTTTAATCACAATACAGGTCAGACTATGAAACCAGAGGAACAGCAGTAATTGTAGATGCGGGACACTTCTTATAGTTTATGGCAGGAGAATGGGTGAACACTGATGTTGCAGAAGGCATCATGAAGCTCTCACACAGAAACTTAGATTATCAAGTCGGGCTGTCCTTGCAGAATCAAAGATGCAGTGAGACTAAACATGCTGAGGAAAGTCTTTACACACACACACACACACACACTCCCTCTCAGAAAACTGTTTCTTTTTAACTTTTTACAAATTTGTTTCGATAACAAATCTGAATACAGATAATTAACAGTCAGTAAATGACAGCATCCCTCATCACCCGGCCATAGAGATGATCTTATATTTGCAGAAGACAGCACGACCATCATACACTGCATGAGTCTAAGTGCGGGGCAGCAATTCGTGTACTTGACCTGTCTAATTGGCTCAAATATACTGCCCCTGAAATCCCAGAGGCCACTGCACATAGACACATCAACACACACATGCTAATATACCTCCTACACACACACACACACACAGATACAGATACACAGAGACCCCCTGTCCCCATCGCTTCCTCCTCAATAGCTCTGGCTTCATTAGCAGCGGTTTGCATCATCCCTGGTGAAAACGTCACATGTCATCAGTGACTCCATTCTTTATCACTTCCCGCAGTATAGACAGTGTAACCTTCAGAAACCTGCTGCCCACAATTTTACGTCTTAATTAGGAGCACTGTCAGAGGCGCCCAGCGCCCCTCGTCCCGATGTGAACGGACAGAGAAGGATGGAGAAGGGAAGGGAGTGTGAAAGACGAAGAGGAGGGCAAAGTCAGACAGGAAGGTGGCAGACAAAGGCGGCGAGGGAGAAGGAAGGAATAGATGTACAGTGGGAGGGAGAAAAGAGTAAGGCAGACTGGGAAAAAAGGGGGAGGAAGAAGAGTGGCTGGAAGTTCACAGTGTGCAATAAAAGAAATGAGAGAAAGTTTTTGTCATGCAAACCAGATGGCAAAGCAAAGTATACGCAGAGATGTTCATCTTGTGCTGCAGAAAACACACATTTAACTTCAGGGCTAAGGATCACATGTTACGTCTCCACAGCAGTGCGGATAAAAAACTAGAATGCTCTCGTTGGGATGACAATTTTTGAGACCTCGGTTTGAGAAAAATGAACACAGCCGAAAACCAAACGACCCAAAGCGTGACACTACGAGTGCAGAGGGCTGTAACTGGCTTGGGTGGTGATAGCACAAAGACCTCTGTCCAGAGTTTGCTCACCTTAAAAAAATATTGAAGGGAATTTATTTCGAGGGTTACAGTGCACATCCAGCACACACCTCATCTTAAGCAAGGTAATGCACCCTTAGCTGCTTAACCACACTTGAACCAATCATGCCTACATGCTTTGTCATTCCCCTGAAGGCCCGCTTTGAGACAGGGAAGTCTGCAAACTTAGGCTTTGTAAAACAAATGTCTAAAAGTGACGAAATGTACTATTAAAATATGACAATATTTAATTGAACACTAGGTTAATATACTGATACTTTAAAAATTTTGGTACCCAGCCACCTTTATAAGAGCTGTAAGTGGCCTGAAGACGCATGATTTAAAAAGCAACGAGCTTGCTTAGTTTGCTTTGGAGCATGCATATTTAAATTTCCGAGGGTCTAAAAAAATGGTGATAAACGGTTGAAATAACTCAGCATGCTAAACAATTAAAATGCTGCTAACTTTAAAATTTTACACTGTAAAATTTGTAAACGCCCGCTATTAGAAGCACAGAAAGTAAAAAAAATAAGGCAGAAGATGGTTTTCTGCTGAAGAGATGAAAAGTGGAAGTTGTGTTGGCTAATTGCTCAGCGAGAAAGAGTGAAAATCCGGCTTAGTGGCGAAAACACTGGAGACGCTTGTGTCCTCAGTGTGGGGACAGCTGACGGGTTAACACTATTAAGACTGCAGAGAACACAGGACTGAATGTGCATCTGTGCTCCCCAACAGTGGGATTGAACGCCGCTTTCGAGGCATTCATTCTGAGACACAGATACATAGACAGACGGACCACAGAGAAGCAAAGGGACGACTCAGGAACACAGATTCTTTTTGTGTTTTTATTTCTGCACTTCTATGGAGGCTTTATCTCGTTGGGAGCTCGTCCACAAACACAGCCTCAAGATGAAATAAAGATTGTTTATCATCGCAGTATGTTGCGGTTTAGTTTACCTCATTTTTACTCGCGTTCCGTTCCCTTTTTTTTTTTTGTTTTTTACACATGCTTTTCTTTTTTACGTGCTGTACTGCACCTAAAAATAATCTTTTGCTGCACTTTTAGACACACTAAACTACGTATTACTTGTGTGCCCCTAAGTAAACATCTGCTATTGTGCCTCAGGCTAACACCGATATAAATAAATGTCAAAAAATAATAAAAAACCCACTAAAAGATGCACTTGTGAGCTGTTGTACAGGCATTAAAGAAAGCCATTAGAGCACTTAAGCATTAATTAAATCTGTATCATCATTACTCAGTGTAATTGAAGTTGAGACAACCGATCAATTGTAAAAGATCACACTGTCATTAAGGTTAATAAGCTGTTTTACAAACTATCATCATTAACATTAGATAAATCTATTATAATAAGAAATGACATATTGATAAAATATGTAGTAAAAATGGGGTGTTCTTCTGAAAAATGGCTACGATGGCGCGGCCACAGAGAGAAACGTGTGAATTAGTCTTATAAACATGAAACCTTGATTCTGTTTCTGACTATAGAAAAAATAAATCTGTACTAAGGATATTTCCAGAGGTGAGAAAGAACCCCCCAAAAATTACAACTACATCTGGAAGCCCTTCAAGAGTGTTTTCAATTAGCTACTGTGCTGCTCTGCCAACTATTGTCACATCTGCATCTTTTCTCTCAATCAATTATGAAATGCTGTAATTTATTCATGGAATATTCAGTTGGATGAAGAATTTAACCACTGGAAAGTAAAAAAAGAAAAAAGAAAAAAAAAGAAGCGTTTTGCAGTATTTTATAGAAGACATCTGTTTAAATCACGGGGCATATACAGTGAAGAGTCTGAGAGCGGATGAAAGTATTTTTTAGGTAAGAGTTTTTTATCGGAAACATTTTAATACACCTTCATTTCTTTAATATATAACACCCATATAAAAAAAAAAACAATGCTCAGCTGTGTGAATAATTAAACCAGGTTTTAAGCTGCTTTTCTTCCCATCTAAGGTCACAGAAAAAATTAATTAAAAGGTCAAATTGAATTCAAATTAAAACATCTTTAAACGGGGGTTGAGCCCACAGTTTATGATGAAAGAGCTAATGCTTAAGTTCATTAGCTTAATTAGAAAGGATGTTAAAGAAACGACAGAAGCCCGGCACTGAAAGAGTTAACGAGGTGGAGCCGGTAATTGGTTGAGAAGTGACCCTTTCACGGCGGGTGACAGGGGCACCGCTAATTCACTTAAATGGCCGCTTGAGGCCGAACATTTTGATTCTGTGAGATACAGTTAGCAACGTGGGGACGTCTTAATATTAAAAAAATATTAGTGCAATAAAATTTAAAAAGGAAATATTTTTAATAAAGCCATAATTAAAAATAACAAGTTTCTGACTGATTCAGTGCTGTACGCGTCCTATTTTTCTTTTATTAATTTTAACCATTACCAGTTGTTTTAATAGATATATTGTTAGCCTGCAGAGCAGATTCTTTGTCTCCCCCTTATGGCAGTGACAGTAATTACACAAAACACTCAGACTGGTGTCTCTATCTAATAAGCAGCCAGTGCAGTTTTATTCTCCTCCATATCAGATGCTATAACTGCTGCACTTTTCAGTCAGACTGAAAACGGCTCCAAACTGCAAAACACGAGATTTACCTACTGCCAACTGTGTGAACTTATCAGGCTAAATGTAACAGATGTTAACTCATACATAAAATGTTAATGCTAACTTGCTAAAATTGCCACATAACTGTCACAAATAAAGTTCAATGTCTTTATAATTTGAATTTTTGTAACATAACGTGACATTAGCATTATTAGCCAAGAGCGCTCAGTCAAATATTCCAGCATTATATCGTTTTCTAATAATAGTTTTTGGGATGTCCACCACATTTGAACCGTATTAATTTCCCCACCTATGTTTTCATCACCCTGTGAAGCCTGAAAGTGGAAACATGCAAACAGGGCCAGTACTGCTGAAAAGGCTTTCTTATGTCTAATTCTAAAGAAAACAAGCTAAAACCGAACTTTATATCCAGAGGTGTGCAGTAAAGCTGAGTGCTCCTGAAAGAAACTGTACGTTACTCCTTGGCAAAAAAAATTATTAATATTTTTTATTTAACAATTTAGGAATTCTTTAGAGCAGGAGCTCCTCATTGTACAAGCTGAGGTTTTGTTCAAACAGTTCACTGATCTAAAGGAGAATCAAGTCGAGTTTAATTTTTATTGTTAGAAGTAACCAGTAGGGGTGTCAAAGTGGCTAACCTGTAGGAGTCGTATTATTTACATGATTTTGAGGAGCAACAGCAGCAGTAAAGAGAGGGACAGAGGAGAAAGGAGGAGGTTGTCGGGGTGTTTATCGTCACAAAGACACATTTCAAGCCTGCGAGCAAATGAATAGAGCCACATTAGTGACACTTCACCGCACCCTCTATTCACAATGGAAGAAAGAGGCTCACAGGGTGAGATATTCAGCCGGCCATTTGGCATTTGCAACATTAAAAACAAAGAACAAATATTACTAAAGATCAGTCGGTAATAATTTTGATTCTGCTGGTAAAAAGTATAATTCCATTACAGGATGAGAAGGACTATTGTATAAGCTCGTGTTAAAGGCGATATAAGAAAAACAGCATCACTGCAGACAGGAAGGAGCGAGGATTAAACAAGTATGAAAACAAGAATTAACTTAAAGACTGGCGTACTGTACCGTCACTATGAGAGTTACCATCTGAGGCTCAGAGGCACATGTTTACATGTTTATTCATAGCGTACGTCTGCTATCAAACGCAACGCAAACTGTTTAGAATGGATCTTATTGCATGAAGCTGCATGCGAGGGCCCTTCACTACATATTAGCCGGCACTGTCACAACGTTACATTTATGTATACAAAATACGATCGGGCTAATTGAATATTCACTGTGAACATATTCCCTGCATAACATGACTCCCTGCTTTCATCTTTTTAAAAATTCAAATCGATGGGAGGAGAGCTTTAGAATATATTACTTCATGTATCCCTTAACCCCCCCCAACTCCTATATGTCTGTCAGGAGGTGAGCCGAGGAGGAGGGCAAAGTGCAGGCGACAGAGCTGGCCTCGGCAAAGCTGACGTTAACAATAATGTAATTTAATTAAAGCCAAGATCCCAGCGGTCCTCGCCAAACGACGGGGCTTTGATTTTAATAGGTGATGAAGAAAAGGCTCGGCACACGGCGATGCCGCCACCGCGCCGACCGGTCTGAGGGGTACAGGGAAAAAAGGCACCGGCAGGACATCAGTTCAGATCGTATCAGGCAAAGAAGGAGGGAAGGAAGGAGGGAGGGAGAGGAGAGGGAGGGACAGCGGGTGCAGGTACCAGCCCCGGCCACCCAAATACAACAACACCGATCAGCTAATGGAGAGGAAAAGGGGAGACCGCCCAACTCACGGGGGTGCTGGACCGTCCCAGAAAACAACATCAAGCTCAGCAACACTGGAAAATATTTGATGGAAAATACTTTTGTTGCTGAGGATATAAAGCTGTGTGCAAAGTGGATTTCAGTGCAGAATGAGATTTAAGGGAGCGAGAAAAACAAGAGCTAATCCAGCGTCAGACTCTTCACATGCTCATAAATGACATTAAATCTGGAAGGATATTAAAGCGTCCAACAAACAGCTTGTTATGTTCAGTTTTCTTTGTTTGCTTTGGAAATCACAAGACAACACTGAGACTACAAAAACACAAAATAAATAGATTAAAAGACACGAATAATTCATACTTAAAAATATGGAAAGTGTATAAAATGCACACATTTATCCCCAAGCTGTCCACTCGTGCATATTTCCCTGCCTGGACTGGTCATACTGGAACTGCATTTTAAAATGCAAGAATGAAATAAATCTGCATCATTATTTCAATTAACACATTTACATTTGATGTTATATGATCTTTTTCTTTTCTCTTTACTTAACAAATCCAAGAAATTTGGAAAGATCTAAAATTAAATTGTGCATGTGTTTGTCTCATGGTGATTTTCTCATGATTCTCCATATTACACCACTTTTCATTTTACTCCTCCAACCAGCCACCACCACCAACAATTAGCTTCCTTTTTATGGGTTAAAGAAACACACACACACGCACACACACATGAGGGCCCCCTCTTCGGTAATCCTGTTACCCGCCAGGTCGTGAAGCTGGACGAGGACGAGGATGTGCTGGGATGGTGGAGAGGGGGGGGGATTAACATGGCGGTCATTATCAAATTTACAACCAGTCATACGGACATCTGCCCTACTTTTCCTCGGTTAATGTAAAAAGAACTAATCTGGTTAAGAGAGCGCGGGCGCGGCTCGTAAATCGGCGGCACTCTCCGCCATAGTTAAAGCTGTCACTTCTCTTGTGGGGGAGCGGCGGCTGAATGGAGCTGTCAGCTGGCTACTTGTTAGGGCTAACAAGGCCGTCCACTGATAGGACTAATGAGGCCCAGGGCCCGGCGCTACCCCACGCAGCCCACACCGCCACTGTCACTACTACAGCTGCATTCTCTGCTATATGATGCATGCATCGCACAAAGGCAGGAGAAAGACTACAGGGCGGGCTTAATATTCAGTTACAAACGAATGTAAAATTCATTAAAGAAACACTTTTTGGTATTAATTAAAAAAAAAGTGGATAAATTCTTTTCATTTTTGATCAGCTGATTTTTTTGTTTGGTAGATTTTAAGAAACAAAAACCTGCTACATTTAAAAATAAAGGCAAATCTGATTATTTGTATTTGATTCTTCTTTCATATCATTTAAAAAAAATCCGTCTGTACAGGCAGGGTTTGGATTTGAGAAAAATAATGATTTATACATAAAAAACACATTTAAGCTCTGCAGACAGTCAACACATCTGCGACACTGTGACTTTAAACAACATCTAAACGCTGGAAAACACCAAAAACTAAAGCTTTTTCTTCTCTTGCACTTTTTCGGTTTCCATTTACTCTCGTGTGCGGTAGATTTTCTGTAATCCACTGTTACTAATTCCTGTAATTCCTTCTGATTAAAAAGAAATTATTGGTCACAGGTAGGCGCCCAAGTCGATCTGCATAATGCCCATTAGCTTTTGTATTTACGGTTTTAAACCCCTTTATAAGTATGTGTAGGGGGACTGATGACAGCCGTGATGAGAAACTGTAGAAACCTGACAGAGTTTACAAACTCAACAAAAAACTGAATGACTTGCAGATTTCCCAGAAACGTTACACTTCACCGTGTTGGCCAGTTACAACACGTCGCCTGTTGTCCGTCTCCTTCTTGAGCGAAGCCCACACAGCACATACGCAGTGTGATAAAGAACAACCCGCGCTTCTCTCTTAGCAAAGCAATAAGGCCCTGAATAAATGCCTTGATCCTCAAACTGAAGGGATCATTTTAACTGTAGCCGGGGGTTAAACTTCAAGCACGAGCAACATTTGCAGCTTTGTTTTTCAGAGTCAACTCCAGCCCTGTTCGATAACGCAGAGTCTCATCTCCCAACGCTTCATTATTCGTGACGCCTTGGTTTAATTCCAATTACCCCTGTTAATTAGGAAATCTCATGCTCTCTGATCTCGAGGTTTGTTTCAACTTAATGTCATTTGCCAGGTTGTTTACTTTCGATTAAAGCTTTTTATTGGGAAATTAAGTGTTACATTTGCTTCAGCGAGGCATTTGTCTGTGTGACGGTAAACATCCCGACTGATGTCAACATGCAGGAGTCCTCCCACGTGCATCACCTCGCGCTTGTGCCGTGTTAGTGCTGCTATCGACTCTTTCTTTAGGCATTTGTTAGCGCCACATTAGCATTTAGGTACCAAATTATTCCTTTCACCGGCTGTGGAGAGAGCAAAACGGCCTTCTCCAGAGCTGAAACCCTACAAGGATGTGTCATGTTTTGGCTTCTATCAGGCATTTATTTTTACACCGAACAACACAGTTTGACGGCTTTATTAGTTTCAAGAAAGATGTTCTCACCATATTCAATGTGGCATTGTAATGCAACGAGACAAAAGCAAGGAAAGCGTGAAAGGATGAGTATGTGTGCATCTGTTTGTGTGGGTTTTTTTATATTCAACAAATGTTTGCTCTGCTTTACATACTGAGACGAAGTGACAAAAGATGCAAAGAAAGAAGCTGCTGAACGCGTCCTTTATAGAAGACTGAATAAACGGTTTGTTGAGGGAGTTTTCAGCCATGCTCAGTGTAGTTTTAAAGTTTACCCATTCTCTTTCACAGCTTTTTTTTTTATTCCCTGTATTGTATAAATGGGCCACTGTGCATCTCTCAAGCATTAACCAGCCTCCCCAGTTTCCAATGTGGCGGCCATCTCCTTTCTTGGATTTTTTCCAAATGACCAGTACACACCAGTGCAGCCACTAAATCAGCCAGTTTAAAGGGTTTATTAGGTTTTTTTTGTTGTTTTTTTTGTTTTTTTTACAGGCTTAAATTTGATTGGACAATTAAATCTCAGTGGATTTTAGTCATAGTCTACAACTGGAGATATTAGTCAGTTTCGCATCCTTCATCCATCCATGAATCCATCTTGTTCTCCTTATCCAGGGCAGAGTAGCGGGGGAAGTAGCCTAAGCAGAGAAGGCCAGACCACCCTTGCCCTGGCTACCTCCTCCAGCTTGTCCAGGGGAGCATCAAGGCGTTCCCAGGCCAGCTGAGAAATATAATCTCTCTAGTGTGTCCTGGGTCTGCCCCGGGGCCTCCTCCTGGTGGGACAGGCCCAGAACACCTCGCCCAGGAGGCGTCCTTGTTAGATGCCCGAACCACCTTAACTGGCTCCTTTCGATGTGGAGGAGCAGCAGCTATACTCCGAGCCTCTCCCGGATGGCTGAACTTCTCACCTGTCTCCAAGGGAGAGACCAGCCACCCTCCAGAGGAAGCTCATTTCTGCCACTTGTATCCGTAATCTCCCATAGCTCGTGACCATAGGTGAGGGTAGGGACAAAGATCGACCGGTAAACTGAGAGCTTTGCTTTTACGCTCAGCTCTCTCTTCACCACGATAGACCGGTGCAGCGACTGCATCACTGTGGCCGCAGCACCAATCCGTCTGTCGATCTCCATCTCCCTTCTCCCTTCACTCGTGAACAACACCCCAAAATACTTAAACTCCTCCACTTGAACTCGTCCCTGACCCAGAGTGGGCACTTCACCCTTTTACGGCTGAGGACCATGGCCTCAGATTTGGAGGTGCTGATTCTCATTCCCACTGATTCCCACTCGGCTGCGAACCGTTCCAGTTCGAGCTGGAGGTCATCACCTGATGAAGCCAGCAGAACAACATCATCTGCAAAAAGCAGACATGAGATTCTGAGACCACCGAAGTGAAAGCCTTCCACCACTTGGCTACGTCTAGAAATTCTGTCGATAAACATTTTGAACAGAATCGGTGACAAAGGGCAGCCCTGGTGGAATCCATCACCCACCAGGAATGAGTCTGACTTATTGGCCCAAGCTCCTGAAACGGTTGTATAAGGATCGAAAAGTCTGTAGCAATGGACCAAACACCCCATACTCCTGGAGCACATCCCGCAGGACACTCGGAGGGTCACAGTCGAATGCCTTCTCCAAGTCCACAAAACACATGTCGACTGGTTGGGCAAACTCCCAAAGAGCTGATCCAGTGTTCCACGAACAGGACAAAAACCGCCTTGTTCCTCCTGTATCCCAGGTTCGACTAACAGACGGACTCACCTTTCCAGCACCATGGCATAGACTTTCCCGGGAAGGCTGAGAAGTGTTATCCCTCTATATTTGAAACACACCCTCTGGTCCCCTTTCTTAAAGACGGGAACCACCACCCTGGTCTGCCAATCCAGAGGGACCGCCCCTGATCTCCACGCAACACTGTAGAGTGTCAACCAAGACAGCCCTACAACATCCAGAGCCTTCAGGAACTCAGGGTGGATCTCATCCACCCCAGGGGCTCTGCCACCATTTTTGCATCAGTAGATTAATAATACTTTTCTATAGGCTAAATATGTATGTAATATTCGCAAAGCCCACCATGTTTAGCTGTTCATTGTTTTAAACTGTGTATATTGTTAAACTGCGTTTGCTCTACATGTTCAGTCGAGTGTAACTTGTCAGACACCAACATATATTGTAAATGAGCTGGCATATCTTTGTGAATTAAAGATCCTAATCGTTTATCTTAATCCCAACTCTTAGCTATGGCCATGAACTTAGGTTAAAAGGATGAAACAGTTCATTTTTCCTCTGTAGAGGTATCTGGGCTCAGACTAGCGATCTGTAGTCTCAGTGAAAGCCACACTGTACGACATTGGATGAGAACTTAAATAGGACATCGAATCTGATGGATTACAGATTAAAAGAACATCATCAGAACATCATTCTTGGAATCCAACATTTTTGAATGTTTTGGGCATTTCCTCTGGATGATTTGCAGGCATGCAGAGGTGGTAGGAGAGTCTGGTATATCAGAATAGTTCAGTCCACTTAGCCCACGGTAAATAAAAACGGAGTCCACTTTATATTTATACATTTTAGAATAACCTTACAAAGCATTTCTTACATGTTAAGAGTCCCTTCCTGTCTGTAATCTGCTAGTTTTTCTTTTGCATCAGTGGAAAAGGGTTGACACCAAATCATTTTTGCAGCTTTTCGTTTGCCTTGGCACTCAGGCTGTGCAACAATATAAGGCTATTCTGACTTTTCCAGATTTTGATTTTTCACCTCCGTTTTCCCAACACGGTGGCATTGTTGATGTACTGAGCAACTTTTCCAAGGCAATTTTCTTTCAAAACAACCCAACAAATGTATTGTAAAATGATCACTACTACTAGGGAAGAAACTTAATGGAGTCCTCGCTTTTGATAACATATTGCCAGAAACATAAAACACCCACAACAATAGGAAACAACGGTACAACTTATTTAAGAACATGCCTCCCATAAACCTCCCAGTGCTCGTTAGACAGATGATGATATGATGAAAGCTTTTCTGAAGATAGTAAACATGTTGGATTTTTTTTCCACCATCAGTCGTTTACTCCTTCCACCATCTGCCATTGAGAAAAACTCTTGAGAGAAACTTGAGCTCCATTTGCACTGGAAGAACATTTCCCACAAAATGTGACCTTGTGGCTCACGATGTAAAAATGCAGCGAGAGAGGGAGGCCAGAAAAAGGCTGCCAATCCTCTCAGCCATGGTCATGTTTGTTTACAGTAATTATGATCATGTCTCAGTAATTACTGATGACTTACTGATGTTAAAGGCTTAAATATTAAAAACTGAAAAGCAAAAATCTTACTCCACTGTTTGCCTTGGCTGTATTTTTAGGAAAACAATAGAGTCACATCTTAATTGAGCCCCAATGAAAGAAAATAAAAACAAATTGAAAAACACGGGGCCACAACACTGAGCTGCTGAGAATGGAGAACATAACATGAAGTGTGTATTGCCGTGACCTCCATGCACAGCGCTCTCTTGCATGCCTGGCAAGCAGACTGTCACCCCATGCCCCGAGTGGCCCTCGGCTCAAGGCGGTCCTTTTTTATTTTTTTACACCTCCCTTTAACGTCCATCGCATCCTCCATTGCATCCTCCCCCTCCTTACCCCGAGAGGATCTTTCCAGAGCAGGTCTGTGGAGTCGCTCGGCTCGCAGGCACTTAATTAAATGCCGTTCACAACTCGATCAATGGTTGTTAAATAAAGACACTGATGCTGTCACAGAAACAAGCACAGGCAGGGAGAGGAACAGATAGACCAGCGGAGGAAGCTGCAGATCATGTCTTCCTTTCAAATCTCCTTTTGTACCATCCCTGTTGCTTTGTTTTGACCCTGATCTATTCTCCTTTCTTTTAGCTGAGGGAGAATAATCCCCTGATTTTATTTAGCATCTCTGACTATTTTTCACAATGGATGTGATGAGCTATGTGTTTACTGTTCTGTTTAAAAGGATTAAACTCGGAGAACCTTTGCAGAGGTTGGGATAAAATGACATCAGGAGACGGTCGTGGGAAGAAACACAAGGCTTCAGTTTCTTTTCTGTGTCCTCTCTGTACCCCTGGGGTCAGAATCCATCACCTCATTAAACTAGCATTTCAACATTCAAGCAGGGAGATCCCCCACCCCATCCACAAAAAAATTATTTTTTTCCAAACATGTTTGAGCGTCAGTTAATACTATTAACCTCCGCACACACCAGCACACTCAGCCCACACATCCCCCTGGTGAGGAACAGATGAGCCTGAGAGGAACAAATGGAAATTCAACTGTAAATCCTCACGGACTCACAAGTACTCAAAATGCCTTTTTTCTCCGCTCTTTCTCCTGCGTCTTGATCTGCAAGAGGACGCAGCGGGTTTAATGCATGGTGATGCACCTCGTTTGGACATTTTGTAAGCAGCTGTTTTTAGAAAAAAATACCTAGAATTCAGAGGTAGGCGGTGGAAAACGCAGAAAGAAATGCGTGCACGCACATCACCGCCTCTTCGAAAAGAGCCTGAGAGAGCATCAGAATAAGGCCAACCTCCCTCTCTCTCACCCTCCCCTTTTCACTCTCACTCTGCCACCTTCCTCTACCTGCTGTCCCCAGTCGATCCCCGGCAAAACTTGGCGGCAGATGTTGCTGTGCTAAGTTGGCTCTGAAGTGCCTCCCCGGCTCCCTGGTCTCACCGACAACACAGTCAAACCGCATTAGATCTCTTTATTTGTGCCTGGGGCAAGTTCGGCACTGCAGCTGTGTCCACCCCCACTCTACCTTTGGTGTTGAAGGCCCTCAGGCGCTAAATGTGAAACCACAAAAAAAAGGGAAAAAAATTGTTTCACTCTCATTTTCTGTCTCTCTTCTGCATCTGCTGACAATCCAGCGGTCTGGCTCCGGGCGGCAGCACTGAGGGAGGGAGGGGAAAGCACAAAAGGAGACTGCTGGGAAAGAGAAGGGGTGGGGGGCATGGAGAGGAGCACGGACACCCAGGTCCCCGTGCAGAACAGATGTCTGCGACAACCTGCTTCCTTACACCTGTACGAGTCCTTGTAACCCTGCGGAAGCAGCGCGTTGAAAAATTCATGACCCTGGAGGTTTCCTGTCCGCCTTCAAAGACCGCTACCCTCCTTCCCTCGTCCCCTCCCTCCGCTGCCGCCACCACTCTCCTCTCTCTGTCACTGTCTGCTCTGCCATCTACACCTAACCTGTCACTGGACAGTTCAGACACCTCGCACTTTGATGAATCTGTTCAGAATGATATCGCACGCGTCTCAGCGGGGGCCAGGCTGGAGAAGCACAACAACAGCAGCGCTTAAGGATTTAAAATAAGCTCTTTAACAACTAATGAATGTCAAATATGTGATATTTGCCACGAGAACATGGACGGATGCAAGCTCCCAAAGCATTTCCAATCAAAAGGCAACAACACCAGTGCCAGTTTTCTGTGAAAAGAGATGGTACTTGGAAAAATCATATAATGGACAAGGAAATGTAAAACCACAAATCGTGATAAACAATCAGTTCTAGGCTCTAATTCTTTTCTCACATGTTCTGAACAACAGAAAACAGATGTAGTCTCACTGGTGCTAATGCTCTGGTTTAGGTGGGGATGATGCCTGAGCAGCAAACACAGGACTCTTACGATCCATTCTCACATGGGCTACATGGAAATTACACAAATGTTATATCTCACGCCCAGCTGTGTCAGGTAAGATCTTTAAACTTCAGCGTGTATGCGGATAAACACTTACTGCCACATGAACCTCTTAAAGACGAGGGATAAAAATATTCAGTTTCAGTCGTTCTCTCTTCCTGCCCCCATCATCCAGTGCTTCCTCATAGGGGATCGTCTGACGTCTCGGTTTCTCACTTTAAACTTACAATATAAAGTTACTATTGAGATGCCACCTGTTATTATGAACCGTTGCTCTGTAAATAAAATTGAACGGAACTGAATAATAAGCGGAGAGTTGTAAAAGACTGCAACAGATTTGATCTGGTAATCAGTTAATGTAACTCAGACAACTTAAAAACATATTACTGTTTGACTGCAGTGATGCACGGGGCTCATTATTTGCATGAATTACACTGAGGCTGTAAGTCTTACTTACACCAGGATGATCCAAAACTTGAGAAGCGCTACTACACATCGCATCAAACAGTCTGTCAGTCATTAAATCATTCAGGATTTCTGACCTGTAAGGATCCCAAGTCCCAAACAGTTTGAGAACTTGTGTTGTTAACAAAAGATTCTCAAAAAAAAAACAGCCTGAAAATTGCTACAACTTAGCAGTTTACTGCCTAGTTTCAGAGATAGAAAGTGAATGAAATCAGTCGGTTCAGTGGATTTAATATTTGTGGATAGAATCAAGAATGAAAGATGGATTGAATGGGACGAAACTCACAAGAAATCAATTAGATGCTAGAAACACGGCTGAAATTCAACTGTGAGCAAGTAGGCAATTTAAAATAATATAAAATCTGATTTGGGTTTGAAACACCTTCCATTGTTCTCAGCTGAGATATCACTTCAAATGTCTTCGCGGCCCTCTGTTTGATACTCCCCTGCGTCCTGTGCGTGCGATGTTGATCACAGACTTAATGTGGACGCAGTGATCGGCATGAGAATGAAGCGAGACTTCATCGGCAGCCGCCTTTCCCTCCTCTGGCCTACGTGCTTTGACATAACTTGTGTACTCACTGGTGGGCTTCACTCTGTTTCCAAACAGTTTGCTCAGAGCGACAGAGGTGACCCCTTGTGTGGGAATATCAGTCATCTTTTACACAGCTGGAGCAGCCGTGATGTTTCCACATTCAGACAGTTGGACGAATACCGGGCAGGGGAATTCCCGTCATTTCACGAAAACCCTGTACTGCAGGTAAATATGCACGTTTAGCCAACTGATCTAAAAGTCTCATCATGAAGCCTTTTAACAAACTCAAAGAGCATCTGCCTATTTAACAAACTTTTAACAATTTATTTTGTCACTTCACATCATACTTGAGTTGTTTACGCTCTTATAGAGAATAAATGGTTGATGCTCAGATGCTCAGGGAGACAATCAGGTTTGAAACAGGTCTAATCGACTTCTGCCGATGTTCATTTTATGTCTTGACTAACTTGGTTTAAATTTGTCACTTTTAAAAGTCCAGATTACACATTACTACAGTTCACAGGACCTTAAGGTCTAGCAAATCCTAAAACTGAGCTCAATAATGGTTGAACTGTACTTCCACTGTACAAATGCTTTTTGGTCGTCACGACAATGACAAACATAAAAGGAGACAGTGCGGTTACTGCTAAGTTACGAGACGTGCATATATATCTACAACACAAAAAATCAAATATATATAAAACCGAAAAATTTAGATAAAATCTTTTGAAACAGAAAGAGAAGCGAAATATAAACCAAAGAGTGTCCAAATGTTCACATTAATACAGTTAGCCTATACTACAGTAGATCAGTCTAATTCAGAGTTCAAGAGTTCAATCTTGTTTCAAACAACCTGTTTAAGCTCCCTTCCTCCTCCTTTTAAGCAGTGCTTGTTGATTGGCTGCCCCTCGTAACAATAAAGTTTGATCAGCAGGTGGGTGGGGCTTCTGTGCTCACAAACAGAACTGCATGCCTGAGATGACCATATTAGGGATGTCTGGGCTTACTGATATCATGCAGTATATACACTGATTTTAGTACATACTGTGACCAAGTTAACAAAAACATCCAAAGTTGTATCAGAATGATGAATCATTAGAATGTGTGCTGAAAAGACTATCTGCTAATGCAAAGACTGTAAGACTCTATAATAATACAAAGATATTACAAAAATCCCTTAAAATAAAAACTGGAATAGAAAAAAAAAAATAAATAAAAATCATGATTGGCCCAGAAACATCAGCGTCTGCATGGCTTTAAAATATTTTCATTCAAATTTTAGCAACACACATTCCAACGAGATTTTGATGAATTTTAACCACCATATCTAAACATCTTCTAAAATGTGATCTGTCACATCGCTTCTCACTGGAACTCTGAGAGCTGTTATCTATTTTTACCAGTGCATCTTCTGGCATTCTGAAATTTGCTAAACAGCACGGTGACACCCTGAGTAGCAACTGGCAGGCTCACAGCTGGCCCACTGGCTCGGGTTCTTTCCATGTTGCAAAACACGACTCCATTTGAGAGATTTGTAGCCTGACATCATTCCCGAAACTACTAAAAGCTTGGATGGTTCCTGCTCTCTAACCTCTGTGACGAGGAAGATGCACAGAAGTGAGTAAGAGACATCAGGGAAATAATGTATGCGCACCATACAGGTGCAGATGTTTTGGCCCATTCGCCTGCACAGCTTGTGCCCGTGAAGTATCGTCCTTTGGAGAACGATGAGAGTTTGGAAGAGTCAGCTTGTTTCTCTTTTAGGATTCATGTTTGGCTTTCCCCAGCAGATTTAATACTAGGACACTTCTGCTGTGTAATGTTAAAAAGGAGACTGAGGGGGATTTTCTAAAATTACCTCACAGACATCGGAAGAAGAAGCCAAGGAAAACCGCGTACGATAGCTGCAAATGTTTGTGGGCCACAGTAATATAACTGCTCCACTTGTGTGCAACCGGATTCTAATCTATAACAATAATTTTGACACTTGGCATACAGCACAGTGAGCACAGCAGATTGTGTGGTGTATATTAAAAAATATATGTAAACATCTGGTTAACTGACTTCTCGGCGGTTTCTGTGCAGCGTTCTTTCTTAACCGCCCACGGGGCGTCAGGTTTCACTGTGCTGATTTGTGGAGTCGATATGTTTCCTCTTCTTTTATGGCGGTTGAAAAAAAAAAAAAAACAGAGCAAAAACCCAGAGCGTAACCATATTAGGTCATCCCTGTCACGCTTCCTTCTGTGAGTATCTGCAGCTGTAGCTCACATTGGCTCCCTTAGGTAACCACAACACAAGGCACAACTTGTGCCAGCAGCTTCCTCTGCCGAGAGGAGCTGTGATACAATACAACAATGAGCTCTTAAGTGTAACTGTGGTGACTTTAAAGATTTGGAGGGATAAAAGTATTCATATTAAGGCATAGAGGGGATTAGGGAATTCGTGGAATGGTTACAGGAACATTTACCACTTAAAAAAAGAAAAAGAAGAACATCGACGCCGCCGACTACTGCAGGATATTTTCTATTTTTGCTCCTGTGTACTATAAATTGCTCTGATGACCGCTGATGAGACTTTGACTCACTGCCTCAAGCTGTTGGTTTGTGCAACTAAAAAGCAGCACTACACAATCATTGCACACATGTATACTTCACTCTCAGTATGACTTCCTTCTGGATAATTCACGCATTGCAAATGAGGCTTGTATTTTTGGCTAATATGCAAATATTTTGTTTCCATTAGAGCAAATTACCGGTGCTGAAAATCTTATGTTTGTTTTAGGACTGAGAAGAACATCAGGGATGAATTTTGACTTTGAGTTACCTGGTCTTCTGATGTGGGTCGCATGAGGGACACTCGGTCGTACTGCTGCCACAACAAAGCCCACAAAGCATCGAGACGACCCTGATGAAGCACAGAAAAACAACTGTGTTGGTTGTATTTATTTACAGAATCGTTAAAAAAAAGGCAAAAAAATAAGGTGTGAGAATCAGCTTCAGAGCTTTTTTCAGCTCGTATTTGCTAAAGTTATCTAGTGCAGATTTTCAAAACCAGTGTTTCTACACACTGATCTTTAAGGTAACGCACAAACCACTAGACATCCATGGATGTTGTTTTCCGTGGATGTTGAGAGCTCAGTAGGTAGAGTGGTCGCCCCATTATCAGGAGGTCAGGGGTTTGACTCCACTGAACGGCTACCATGAGGTACCCCTGAGCAAGCTACCGTCCCTACACACGGCGCCCTGGACGCTGCATTAGTGGCTGCCCACTGCTTCACTGGGTGAATTGGTTAAATGCAGAGGAGCATTTTCCCTACAGGGACTAACGCATACACATTATATTACGGTAGATGTGGCTATTAAAAAAATATTCAACCATTCTCTATTTTAAGAGTTTCACTTCATGGTTATAAAAAAAGACTTAACAGTTCGCAGGGAATCTAATTTGAAGCGTTTCCTTTCAATTACCCAGGAAAGCTTCAACTTTAAACCACAAGCCAGTTTTATTTAGAGATCTTGCAATGTCATATTTTCATAGTGTGACATGAGTGTAATTTACTGGATGAAGATTAAAGAACCTTGAAAAAAGCTGAGACTTCAGACATTCAGAGGTAACCAAAGTAGGAAAAGAAAAATCCAAAAAGTAAGTCGGTAAATCTTGGAAGGCTAAGGCAGCAACTCTCACCTTGATAGGAGTGTACCATTTGGTCTGGGGTGGAGGGCTGGGGGCGGGCTTTGGAGTGGGGCGTTTGACCATTGGCTCCTCTACATTCTCTGGTATGGACACTTTGGCATTCTTTGCTTTCTCCAGCCGGGCCCCCTCCTCAGTAGAGCCTTTCTCCCCCCAGCGCACCTTGAACAAGAAAATAGAAACGTTAAATGAGGGCAGTCAGGCAGTTAAACACCTGATTAGTCCATCAGTCTGAGAAAAACTACAGGAAATAAGATTACAGATACTGTGAGGACTGTCGCTACATTGCTATCACTGCAACAGTGTGTCAGCGTGATAAGCTCTGCCAAATAACTCCATCTATGATCAACTTTAGCTTCAGCATTACAGATTCAGTAAACGATCTGTACATTATCAAGAAATTCAGCTGAAACTTGGAAAAATCACTTGGATTCCTTTATCAATACAGACGTTTACATTTGGTATAATGTGGTATTGTGTGTGCGCGTGTTGGGGGGGTGTGGGGTGTCAGCGTGTGAAAGCAAGCCTGTGTGTTAAGTAAAGCTGTCCTGCTTTTTAATTGAATTCATCACATCTGTTACAAGGAGGAGATAAAAAAAGGAAAAAAAAAAATCCACCGTCACATGAATGGGGAGAGGTGATTAATTAGCAACACAGTTTTCAAGCTGTAGGTTAAGCCGTGACAATATAGAACAGCTTTTCAGAATCATCTCTGGGATACATCGCCGGCCTGCCGCATCATCAGGAAAAGAGAAAGGCTGCCATGAATAAAAGATACGTTGTCACCTCAATAATCGTTTGAAATGTTGGCAGCGGCAAAGCGGCGGAGGTGGTTTTCTCAGCATGACGTCTTAAATGTGGATGCGGAGGAGAGGACAGGTTGGTCTTTACAAGCAACTCGTTATCTATCAGTGGGGTGCAGGCAGGGGAAGCGGGGGGCGGGGGCTTCAGATGTGGAGACGCGCCTGTCGATGGGAATCAACCCGCTACTGGAAGAACAGAGAAAGGTAACAGCCAGGATCTCAGCAACACTCTGGGGGGGGAAGTCAAGAGGTAGGAGCTCCCCGAGGATGCTGGGAAATCCCTGCGATGCCATCAACTTCCTCAGGGCTAAGTAGGAAGGAGTGGGAGGGGCAGGGGGAGCTCGCTTTTAAACCTGGATTCCCTTCGGAGGAGGCGGATAACAAAGCGAGCTGCCAAGGTCTGGAAGTTGAGACGGGGGAAGCGGAGAGGAGAGGTGGGTATGTCAAGTTGACAGCAGCACTCAATCTTTCATCCTGGCCACGACTTGATCCAATCAGCCCTCGACGGCCAAGGACGAGATGGCAGGGCCTGTCATGTCGGAGGCATCAGTGGGCTGACGAGGACAGCGGCCCGGCTGGTCAGTCAGCCAGTCAGTCGCTTGGTTGGTGGGTTTCTCCTCTTGCTTTCTGCATAACTAACAAAGTTCCCACTTCGCAAAAAAGACTGAACATGATGATGCAAGCATACGGGACCACATATATGTGTCGTTTCCTGATGTCTGCACTTTGATCTTTGGAATATTTCAGCTATTTTTGCTTCTTTCGTTCAGCTTTTTATCAAGAAAAGACAGTTTGGAAGCTTCATTTTGGTCGATATGAGTTCCTGACCTCCATCCGGCTGATCCCTCCGGCTCCTCTTCCTCCGTAATATGAGGCATCCACAGTTGGCCACTTCTTCTTGGGCAGTGGCTCAGGCTCCTAAGAAATAAACATAGAAAACAAAACCAGGAAACACATAGTTGTGTGTCAAATAGGAGTGTGTCATACAGCTGGAGCCATGTGCAAATTTTCTTTCCATATTTATATGTATGACATTAATCAGTGTCACTGTAATGACAAAGGGAAGGCAGTGCAATGATGTGTTTGCTATTGTTCTATTTTCTTTCATCCATATTTATCCCTAAACAGCAGAACAACATTTCCTTTCATGGGGAAGATGTCGTTTCATCAGGAAGGAAAGGAAACGTAGGCCCTTACTCCTGCCTTGGCACGTGTTTAAGTGCCACCACACCAGAGGGGAAACAGTTCGTATCGCTCCACTGACTTTTACAGTTCTATCTGCTGCGAACTAAAAATGCTGGAGTGGGATGGGATCGACTACCGCACAGGGTAAAGCTTTTAGAAGCATTTACACTGTAATCCTGTGCCCTGCAGAAAAAACTCAACAAAACTCGAGCATTGTGTTAGTGCGGTTGGTAAAAACTCAGCCAGTGATAAGCCAGATATTTAAATGTCTGAAGCCTGGGTTACATGGGCCACGAGTTTGGGGAAAAGGTCAAGAGGTAGTAGCTCCCTGAGGATGCTGGGAAATTTAGGGTAAAGCTTTACAAGTGGTTGGGTATTTTACCTGGCTTCTAAAAACCTGCATCTTTCTGATTGTCTAAATCAGGGGTGGGGAACTCCAGGCCTCGAGGGCCGGTGTCCTGCAGGTATTGGATGTGTCCTTGATCCAACACAGCTGATTTAAATGGCTAAATGACCTCGTCAACATGTGATAAAGTTCTCCAGAGGTCTGGTAATGAACTAATGATTTGATTCAGGTGTGTTGACCCAGGGTGAGACCTAAAACCTGCAGGACACCGGCCTGGAGTTGGACACCTCTGATTTAATGTTATTGACAAGGTAAATTGGTGAGGCTTGGTCCAGCTTAGAAGGAATTAAGTGTCACAAAATAACCCAGATCCACTTAGATCCACTTGCCGCACAGAGATTCAGTTCAGGAACGGTGTGAAAACAATGGTTCCACACAGTAAGATCTAAAATTTTAGACATCAGCCAGAGTGATGAAAGCTTTCATATAATATGAAACGCTGCACTCTGTCTCTACTGATTTTTTTCTATGCAGCTCTGGAATTTAATTAACGAAAACAATCAGTTAAACATTTTATTTTGAAAATCTTTTTCGTTGAATGAATCTCGTATTGCAGAAGACGCTTTTAGATTTGAATGATTCGATTCCGTATGATAATCGTTACTCCGTGAGGACAAAGGGCTTATTACAAGCACCAACTTTTCTAAAGTTACTTTCTGAAGGAACTGCTCAACACGTTGGGAAATATGCAAACTGACTTCATTTCATCACGAGAAGAAACAAGCTCCATCGCTCTCATGTCTGTGTGCAGAGCTGGAGCTGGGATTACTCTAGTTTAGCAGAAAGACTGAAATCACGGGGCAAACATCTAGCATGCCTCTGTCCAAAGTTCAAAAATGCATCTACCAACTAATTAAAATGTGATCTTGTTTATATGATCTGTACAGAAACGTAAAAGGGACACGTTATGGTTTTAGCCTCGCTGAATTGGCTCGAACTAGATACTCAATGAAGCGATAACAGCCCTGTGAAATTCTCAGAGAGACGCTCAATAAGCCTGATTATCAATTTCAGTGCTGCACCATCCTGAGCACAACATTTGCTCTGGAACCTCTTATGACTCTCATTTTCTTCCTTTGCGCCGCACGTATTTTCAAACCTGAAAATAAAACAATTGTGACTCACGGGCGGTGGAGGACGAGATGGTGGAGGAGGCGGCGGCGGGTCCTTGATGACCTGGATAAACAGAAGAAGCAAAAGAGCGTCAGCACAGCCCGTCAGGAGACGCATCGGGACACGCACAAACACACGCGCTCAAACCTCATCAAGACGAGCACAGACAAGGCTGACAGAGGTGATTCGTGACAGGTGACTGAGCCAAACAGAAACATCCCTGAGCTCATCTCACGGTGGAGACGCCGGCGCTGCCAGCCTGTTTTGCAGCAGCAACTGCTGCCCCATCGCGTCACTGACTGCTGATTACAAGGATTCTGCTTGTAAACCAACATCAGGGGCCCCCCGTGCAAAATAAAGAAAAGCTGAAAATCAACTTGTTGACAGGGGACTCTTTGGGGCGAGCGCCGCTGCCCGTTTAGCTCTTAATTAATTGGATGGGGTTCAGTGCTTCCAAGCATTCCCCCCAATCATAAAGTCCTAAGGAGTTAATTAGCTCCAATGAGATACAGAGGAGGAGGCTTGGGCTCAGCTCCAAGCCCTGTCTGAAGGGAAGATGAGTGGTGGCAAACACACACACAGAAAAATACAAGAAAACACACACACACGTGGGCTCCGTCACCCACATATAACCAGGACGTGACTCTCCAAGAGCAGAGTGACCGGCCCAGCGGCACTGTTTATGACAACACTGGATGAGAGGGCACCTGAGGAGCAGGTTGTCCACAATGCGATTCCACTCAAGGACAAGATGCCTCGGCCGGGTTTTTCAGATGTGCGCGGCAAAGCAAAGAGAGAGGCCTGACAGTGACATTTGTCAGGTGTCAGTCAGACGCTTCACATACTGATGTGCGACTTTTCACTGAAGAGGCTACTGTCACTCACCAAAAACCCATCTGTGAGCGGGAAAGACAGAGATGCTTTATTCTTTGGTGGTTTCAGATGTCAGTTGCTGTAAGTCACAGCTGCTACACAAAAACTCAGGCCTGCTTGTCTTTAGACAGAAGCCCACTTTCAGTTTATTTATGTCCTTTTTGCATTTTTAATGCATTTTAACGGCTTTTACGAAGTTTTCTTTTATTTTGTGTATTTTTCATGAGGAAACTAAGAGAAAGTATTCAGCCGGTCACCAGGCAGTCAGGTTTTATATACTAAAAAACAAAACAAAATCCTAAAAACACATTTAAGCATCAACATCTATAATATTATTTTATTATCTTGCAGTGCAGGCAGGAAAATCAGATTTTCTACAATGTTCGATGCAGTAGTCAACAAATGTGAGCCTCACATGTGGCTGATAAACAGACTGGGTCTGTGGATGCTCGGCTACTGAAATCAGACAGAGCAGCAGCTGAAGTAAAGGACCAAGTTTTTTTTAATTGTTGGGAAAAGTGCATCCAAATAAATTATAGCATGTGTCCTTCACCAGACCTACAACCTGTAGTTTGTGTGTATTGAGTTACATCTATGTAGGTGCAGACTTAGACGAGTTTCCTAAGAAGCCTGAACGGAGAAGCGACTGGACTTTTTTAAGTTTATTGAATGTTTCTTAATATGTTTCTTCTTATTCAAGAAACTTAAAAAAGTCCAGTCACCTTTCTTTACTCACTGGGGAAAGATAAACTAATTATTTTAATTAATTAAATTATGACATCTGATGATATAGTGCAGAATGGCTGTGTGGACAAACTGTTGTTATTGTGGACTTATCGTGATATCTAAAAGTACAGTGAGGTCATAATCTCTTCTGAACAATATTAGGCAATTAATCGATTAACATGCTGGTGACAAAAAAAGTACTTATTTATTTAACTACAGAGTAAATAATTTATAGTGAAGGTAAGAGCTTCCTACAAATTTGGCGACATCTTACTTTCTTCTGTCACTGTTTGTTAAAAATCTTCAGGTTTTTGATCAAAGTTATCCATCTGATGTCATCAAATTGAGCTCGGGAAGTGTTATTGGAATTTTTAGGACATTTATTTAAACCCAAGCAGAGAGGAGGAGGAAATGCTTCCTGTTCACCCCCCCCGTCCACGTTTTCCAGTCGTCACACAGGGATGGACTTCAGCACTGCACACACAGTAGGTGCCCTATAAATGCAGTACTTATAATTGCACTAAGGACATATCTCAAGCCGAGGTGCGCAGCAAAGTGGAAAGCTGACCTTTGTTCATTAGTCATCAAAGACAGATACCACAGTGTCAGAGCTGGTTATGCATTTGCTAAAGTGGTTTCGGAGGAGTAAAGGAGCGATGTAATTACGGCATATCATAGATCCTAACAGCTGTTTCATTCACTGTTAAGCTCAGGGACACTATCACACTCTCTGCTTACTGTTGTCATTAGAATAATGAAAAATAATCAATTAGGGTTAATTAATTGCTTTGTGACACACAACCGGCTGTAAGCAAATCTAGTAAAGGGCTACTGGTGGCCTCGCCATACGCTGATTAACATCATTTCAGCCACACCTTACGTTCACAGGATTATCTCTTTTATTAAGTAATTATGCAGCAGATTTCCTGCACATGTTGTGAGATAAATAAAGCATCACACAAATGACGGCGCTCTGCTGCTCTTTCCCAGCTACCTGATGGACAGATGTGAAGAGGAGCAGCGCGGTGGCATAATTAAAAACTAAACCACAGGATATTTAGCCATCTGACACAAGCCCCAGTGGCTCGCCGCCGCAGCCACGACACCAGGGGGATTTGGACCAATCAGAGGCACTCGGGGTATTGTCCCCATATGGCCGTCTCCGTAAACGTCCAACTGGACTTTATAATCTGTTCGTTCCCAACCTTAAGCTCAAACCGTGTCGTGTCAAGCTGTTTTGGGAGGCTTATGATGACGGATCAGTGGCGGGTAGCATATTTGAAAGTTTAAAATTGCTTTAGGTCTACGGAGAAACTGTTTGTACATGAACAAAACAAATAAAATTAAAACAAATCAACTGAAAGAGAACAAAGAAGACAAAAGTTCTTCACGGGTACAGAAAATAACAAGAAATAATTAGAGATTAATAACATATTAAGCACCAAATGAGTCGCGAATGTGTCCAAAAGTGCATCCAATTTAGCAGCGAATAGTTTGTAATTTGGATAAACTGGCAATGTAATGTAAAACGGCATCTCCAATCCTGAATCCTTTGATTTGATCTAAAGGCGATGCCATTCGAGTTTAATTTCCAAACAAATCATAAACAAAGAAATTACCACTCCACAGCTTGTATGACCTCTCTCCTGGCATCGCTCCATGCGGGAGAGAGACAGGGAGAGAGGGATTGTGGGAAAGAGGTTGGGCATGTGTCTCTGTGTATGTGTATGTGTGTGTCGAGCGTGTGTGCGCGGCCTCATCCCGACTGCTGAAACCTGGCAGACTGGGGGTTTAAATATTAACAAGCCACACATGGCCCTCCTCTTCTGCCGCGTCCCTCGATGGAAGGCAACAGCAGCTCTCTCCACCAAGACAAACACGTCCACCGCCAGACATGCTGCAGGGGGTTTACATTTTAATGCCTTTGTTGGTTTTCCAAAATATGCTTCCATCTCATCCTGGATGGGATCCCTTCAGGTCCACAAAGCCAGGTGACGTCTATCATTTAAGGGCCGGTGCGGGTGAGCCGGAACAGAGGTCCGCCATGAGGGTCGGCGGAGTAGAGGGTAAATTTGCCTTCATCAGATCTCAATAGAAAAAGGCCGAGGCACAGAAAAAAGAGCCTGCGCACACCATCTGTAGCCCCTCTCTCATAGCCTCAAACGATAATCTGTTGTGGATTTTTGTAAACGGTTAAGCGGGGGGAGACTTCATTTCCAAAGGGAGGTGAGGCCAGAGTGAGGTTTTTTTAAAACGGTACTCTTTTTTTTTTTTTAAATCAACTAAACCAAAGTTTCCACTCTGGACAAAAAAAGCTAAAATTTTAGTTATTGAAAAGGAAACAGTAACAGAGAACTCCCACTTTAAGAGCAGATTTCAGATGAATTAATTAAATGCAGCCTCAAGTTCCACTTTAAAACACCCCGGACACATGGGACTAGAAACATGGTGATTTGTGGAATTAATGAAGAACCTCCCAACCTCCACAGCGAGAGAAATAAAAACAGGACCAACAAACACAAAACTAAAAAAAACAAAAAAAAATCCCTTATTCCTAAGCAGAAAGGCTTAAGTCATAATCGGTATGCTTCCACTTTTAACACTATTAGGACCAAAACGAAGCAAAGAAAACAATATGTTTGATCATTTTACAGGAGACGTTTGTCTCCGCGCTGTTTCTACATCCTTTACTCACTTTATGAAGAGGATGAGAAGCTTAAAAATAATCTGTCATTGTCATCCGACATGTCAAACCTGCACAGATCGATCCTGCCTGTATCAGCACTGGTGGCCTTTTAGTGATAACTGAGCTCAGTTTAAAGGCCGCATTGTTGCTGAGCATCTCCGTCTCTTTGTGTTGAGAAAAAAAATACTCGCAGTTATTTTTTAGTGAAGTACATGCACAGGCCTCTGGTCTTTCAGTGGGCGGGGTTTTCCACAGCAAAGGGAGAGCTACAGTAGTGGGATGTTTTATAAATTCTGCTTAACGCAGGTTTAAATTAACAATATTAACAGTACTGAGGAAGAATAAGAAATATTCATAAAAGTGTATCTAGAACATGATTGAATAGATGTGTAAGAGCGTTTTAAGCTGAAACAGGACACGGCGGATCCTAATGCGATAAAACCACTAAAAGTCTGTGTGATTATTCTGAATCCCTTCATTCCCCAGGTAGGCCCAATATTAGTCCTAAACAAACACAGATTCTGGTAACTTTCATGCAATCTGTCACTCACATCTTTCTGCTGCTGGTCTATGTTATTGTTTTTAACAGTTTGTTTGCATAAAGCCACTTCCCCTAAAATAATGCATGTGCAGCAATCGGCCGCTGGTCTGCAGGATGTGGCCTCTTAACATTCTTCCCGTTTGAGGTTGTCCCTCTGTGGTGTTGCTAAACCAGTGTGACTTATCGCGGTAAGCGGGAGGTGACAAGCTTGAACAGATGTTCAGCACCACTTCCCTTCGGCAAGGCCTGGTGGATAACACCGAGCCTGCCGGTCACCTCTTTGTGCTTTTCAACTGGTCATAAAACTGCATCTTTCACCCAAATTAAGTCCGACTTTACAAGACAGTTGGTGTTTTTTCAAGTGACCTCATCTTTTTCAGCAAGCCGGTGCTGCATTTGCCACAACAGGATGTTTACAGCTGTCAGAGCAACACGAGAAAAAAAAAAGTGGGTGATAGGGTTTTAACCTCATCAGATTTACAGAACGAGGCAGAACACAAGAGCGGGCAACACTTTAGCATGTTTGTTTTTTCATTCACAGTGGAGAACCTGCTCTTTTCTCCATTCAAAGCCAGATTTAATTAATTTATCAGTTCTGGTTGATCAAACGTGACTGTGCTGGTTTTAAGCTGTGTAGCAGCACTCACCACTTTGCAACACAGAGGCCAGAACCACCACATGAGGGCCAAGGCCACGAGGATGAACAGCACCAGGAAGACTATCGCCACCACAAAACCATCCGACTGAAGGAGAAAAGGAAAAGACACAAGGGTCACACAGCTGGAAACAACTGGATGTGTCAAAGCTGGAGGCGAAATATGAAAAGTTTGTTAGAAGAAATAAGGAATAGAGACAAAAGGGAACACGCAAGCGTATCATCTTACAAAACAGCCGGTGGTTCACAAATCTGTATTTTCATCATCACGAATTGTTCGACTCCCAGTAGATGGTCTATGTAACCGCAAAGTACTCTATAAAACTATGACGCTGCTTCATCATATGAGAAACACTGAAAAAAAACAGGAAGGTGCAGTTCTGCTTAAACATAATAGGAAGATCAGAGCTCAGCATTAAACTCACACATGTGGTAGCAGAGATGGTGTAGGCACTCGAGATGAAGGACTTGCCATTGTTTAGGCTGATGAGAACATCCATAGTCCTGTAAAGAAAGGAGTACCAGAGGTAATTAGTGGACATTACAGAGAACAGCATTAAAGCCTCATCTCGCTTTAGCCTGCCAGTTTGCCCACGTTGGTCAGAGAAGGAAAAACACGTTTGCATTTCCAGGGAAGTTCACTGTGTTGGAATTCTTGTCATATGTTCTCTGTTTTTGCAGACTTTGTGATTAAAGATACTTCAACTGTAAACATCGGGTCCCTGTTGATATCTTTGTAATCTCTAAGAAGGACAAGCATCGTGTTGCAGCTTGTGCAGTTTCTGCTTGTGTTTTTAAACGTGCCCTCAGTCAGGTCTTAAAGGTGCAAAATGTCACATCAGCAGTTTTCCTAAAATACTACAATATTTTAATTTATCAACTATGCATGATTTTTTATTTTTCAGTCCCCTTTGGAGTACTGCAAAGTACCCTTAAAGATACCAGGACCCACGTTTCAGAGACGCTCTATTCAACCCCCCCAACCCCCTCACATAAGCTGGCCTTTAACATCCTTAAGCAATGATGTCAAACTCATTTCTAAAATTTTGAAATAAGGAAAAAGAAGTCCGTTCTGAGCTGCTGCAGGAGACCAAATTTTAATCTGCTCTCCAGATCTTTTTCTCCACCCCTCCCCAACTCCTTCCCTGGTTTCCCGTCCTCTCTCTCCTCTTCCCTCTATAACAAATCCTAAATACCAAAAATAATTCTAGAAGCTTTTTCTGTTTAATTTTCTGATTTAATGAGCCATCCCTGTACAAACAGCCTGAGATGTCATCAGAAAAAAACAGATTATATCTCAGTTTTTCAGCACATTCTGTGAAGCTACAAGAACAATACAACTGATGGATGTGAAAGGACATAAAGTCATCACATTTAAAGCTTTTGTAACTAATATGAATCAGTATGCCAGTATTGCATTACCACAACGGGAACAGCAGCGTGGTTTATTTTTAACAAAAACATGTGTAATTAATGACTTCACTGTAATTTTAGCACACGGCGAAGCCATCCGCTGGGCCAAACGGGATCATCAAATCTTGGCCCCGAGCCTTATGCTTGACACCGCCGTCTTAGAGGTACCAACACCGTTTGGGCAGCTTTAATTGCTCTTTAAGTAATAAGTAATGAGGTGTTGCCAAGCAACATTGTTATTTTTACCTGTCTCTCTTCTGCCGTGCTACATGTATGTGTGTGTCTAATCAATCTAACAATATGCATTGAGAGTTATTGAAAACATTTTTTTTTTATTCCTGATAATACTATGCTCTGAATTAAGACTTTAAAAATAGAAGAGCTAAATTCTATTGTTGCTCCTTTTCTCACAAACAGTAATGAGTCACGTTAGCACAATGCCCAATAAAGACAACAATCAGAATTAAATAAATGGTCGAACTCAGTGGGAGGAAATCCTGTCATTATCACATAATCATCGTGTGTGGGTGAAGTAACTTGACTGGCAGTAACAAGGCTCCTGAACTCCGAAGACTTATTTAGAGAGAAAAATGCAAAGCCAAAATGGGCGCAATTAAAACCCTAATGATGAACGGCACCGCAATTTCCATATGTCTATTATGCCCAATCCAATTACTGCAGGTTTAATGAGAATTCAGGATATGGAACGAATGAAACGCCTGAAATATTCCCTCCAAACCAAAGAAGAAAAAAGGAGAGAGAAAGAAGTCCGCAGAGCGGTATTGTGTGCGAGGGGCCAGCTGTGAGTGCACGGTAGTGTACAGGGGAGGCCTGCATTAAAAATGGTGCAGTGGAATAATAACAAGAGTGTTCTCTTTGCTGTGGATTTCGCCTCAGGCAGTGCCTTGGGCCACCAATTCTCCTGTGGTTCTGAACAGATGAGCGACCAGACCATGTGTCCTTTACTATGCTGTGTATTCTAAATATTCTAAACTGACTTTTTTGCACCTCACCTTATTTACTACGCTAAATATTTAAAATACAATGCAACGACCTTTAAACAGGATCTGCTCTGACACCTCATCCAACTTGTTGATGATCAACCTGTGTTTTCAGGTTTTATCTATTACTTAATTTTTTATTTTTTTTTAAGCTTTACTGGATACGTGATGCAGGTCTTTCATATTTAAGCAGCTACTGCATTTTAGGCAATACTACAGAGGGCAAAATATTCTATTCACTTATTCTGTTCTGTTATGCGTGCTGCAGATATACTGACTCTTTTACAGTAACAGCCAGTGAATGATTACAGCGTAATAGGAAAAAGAAAATGATAAGTAAATGTAAAGTTTTTTTAGTTTTAGGTGACATCGAAATTTGCAATGAATGCTACTGTAACACTACCAGACAACATTAAAGAAAATTTGAAACAAGCCAGTCCTGCCATGATTGCATATAAACAAATGTACTCAACTGAGTTGAGATCTGGTCACTGTGAGGGCCGTAGCATATAATGGACATCACTTTTATATAATTCAAACTGCTCAATAACTCTTAGTCACTGAAACTAAATGATTATGTTACTCTGATGGATTAACTTTGCAATTCGAGGTAAAAGCTTGTGGGAGAAGTTTTCCTTTCTGCAAGAAATTATTAACAAGAAACTAAGAAACAGTCTGGTACTTCTAGTAATGCTTTACTCGACCTGTTTCAGGTTCCTTTAAACTGTTAGTAATCTACTATAAATCAATAAACCTACAGAAACAAAAAGGCCTTTTTAAGACTGAAAATTAAAGAATGGTAACTTTAAGAGTTGAAAACTCAAGATTTTGAACGAGAACCAGTTTGCTTCCATCACTGAAAACGCTGCACGCCTCTGTAGCTCGGCGAAGATGTTCCAGGTCCCTGCATGTTAACGAAGTGCTTGCGCTGAATGGGTGAGGGGAGAGGCTAATTTAGCTGACACCATCAATCCGTGATAATGGTGGGCAGGTTGTTAATCAAGCTGGAGGCGTGGACCCCGCAGCGTGTAGGGGGAAAGCTCCCAGGCGAGTTACACTGACGAACCCACTTCTCCCTCGCTCGACAACGCTGGACATCTTTAACGCACCACAACCCAACCATAGAGAGCGAGGCCTTTTTTTCTCCTCCCTCTCTGAGACACTGACTGCTAATTTACCAAGTTACTGTTGAGTAGGCAGAATCTGCTCTGACACAGAGGCATAAGTCATAGATCCTCTTCTCTTTTACACTTTTATTTCCTCGAAGATGACCAAAAGAATTTAGTAATTGCGTGGCCAAATCTATTAAAGTGTTGCTCTAATGATTAGTCACTCTGCCGCTCGCGGAATATGAATCTATGGCTTTTTCGTTAGTCAGTTGTTAAGTTAATTGTAAAAACGTTTAAGTAAAAACTAAATAAAAATATTTTTTCGTCACCTTCTCAAATGTGGCCATTTGTTGCTGTATTTTTAAAACTTTTGGAGCGACAAACATCATGACAGCCGCAAACCTGCGCAGGTCGAAACATTTCCTGTTTAAGTAAAAGTATGGTAATGGCCACAGCCAAAAGTTGCAAATGCAATACTAACAATTTGATTATGGAGGGAGGGGGTTAAAAGGTTTAAACGAATTTAAAGAGGCAACCCAGTAAGTGAATAATTGAAAACACAGCATGCTGTCATTGAACTTTCCACAGTAAAAGCCAACGAATGACACTGAGGAGAGAGCTGCAGCTGCTGGTGGGTCGGTAGTTATGTTTGAATGAATGGGAGCTGAAAGGGCAGACTGTCACAGGGCCGAGGGATCGCCCAAAAACAGACACGGCTTCCCAGGGAAACCGGTTGAACGGCCGAAGGCTCCTTCCCGCCGCAGATCTCTGACTCCGCATTGGAAAAAGTTTGTCCCCAGGCTCGCTATAATTCATCAGAAGGTAGGCCTTCTGTGACGCTAAGCTTTGGTGATGTGATGCAGCTGGAGCGGCTGACAATGGGGACGCTAATGGCTTTCAAACTTCCTTTAAAGATGTGAAAATTGAGGAGGCTGAATAATTTACAGCAGAGCATATGTGGGGCCTGTCACCCGGCATCCAGGAATCATCAGTCTGTACGTGTTTGTGTGGCAAAAGTTCTGAAGGATGGAGGAAGCTCAGTTGATGGGAGGGATCGCCTCACGAAGCCCGGAGAGCAGATGAGACAATGTGGTCCAGACAAGACAACCGCCAAAAACTGACTCCACATACAACATTTGAATATTGACCGGCTTCTTTTAACCAGTTATCCAATTTGGAGAAAATACCAACTTCTAGCTGGTACTTTTAGCTCTACATACATTCCCGCTCAGGGATGGATCTTATTAGAAGACAGGAAACAGCAATCGCTGCTATTCTAGTCTACAAAATATGGCAAAAAGGTCCCCAAAGTCCTGAAAGAGGTGCCCTGGGCTGCTCAATGAGGTTGGCCCAGGCACGGTTCCACCGAGTCGGTTCCAGGTTCATGATGTTACAACTAATCAACGGACACGAAGCAGGTCTGTGCCGCAACATGAAGGGATACTCAGACAATAGGACATTTCAATCAAAACATCTTGATACCCCCGGGGAGCACATGGGGTGACGTGTTCTTGCAGCAGCACGTCTTATTTATCCCCCGGCATATCGGCGTTAGCTGCTGCACCTGCTGTGTAAAGCAGCTGTCGCCTCCCTCTTCAGGTATTTTTTGGCTTTCCACCATTATTGTGAGAGCACTTCGTGAGGAGCCCCAGCGGGATGTGCGGGGTCTCCTAATGGGGATGCGCATGGAGGTTGGGAGGAGGGAGCATAGAGTGTCAGCAGATGCCAGAGTTTCAAGCCTGATGCCACAGCTGTCAGCACAGATGATGCCTCCGCCGTGAGTGCTCCCGCACAACTCGATGACCGAGGACGCTCTGACTCCTGGACGCTGAAGCTAGATGTGGCGCCGTGTGCCCCGGGACCCCAGCGGGACAGGAAGCTGCAGCTGAGCACCTCAACTCAGTCGACTGCTGTATCTGAAATATGTTCCCCAGCATTTCATAACTGTGAGGCAAAAACAAAAATTCAAGCAGTGCTCGCCCAGGACAAGGCCCCATGTGGAACATAACATGGCTGGAAAGCGGGAAAAGGATTGTGCAATGAAATGACAATTCTTCTCCGGCTGACTAGAGCCGTGTTAAAGGCGCATCCTTTGCGGCGGCAGTGGTGATGGAGCAGAAGCAGACAGATGGAAGGAGACGGAAGTTTCTGGGCTCTGGAGTTCCACACAGGTGGTCCGGGGTGCAGGGATAGTCATGGCATGGTGAATTATTTAAATGGAGAGCACGGAAAAGGGAACGGCTGCATCTGTCGCACATCCTTTTAAAGCCCCTCACAGCAGATGTGTTTACTCACCACCCGTACCAGCTAACTACTTAATGGGTCATCATCGGCAGCCAAGAGTTAATTAAGCAGGCCTTTTGCAAATGGCGGGTGCGTAACATCAGTGTCAGCTCAGGTCCTATCAGGTGCTGTAGACCTGTGATGTAGGGAGTCCGCTTCATCTTTTTACAGGCTGAATGAAAACATTGTGTTTGGCTGTCCTGACCTCCACTCAGGAGAACAACCTGGATGACGTCCAGCAGATGCTTTGAAATGCTGAGAAATCCTCAACGCTTCTCAAAATTCGATTAAAATATAAAATATATGCATGACTTCACAACTTTATCTCAGGTTTCTGTGCAGTAAAAAATTAAAGAAGTGTAAAATGACCTCTCTAGCAATGTTAAGAAACCTTTTGAACTTAAGGCTCAGTGCTAAAATAACCAGACAATAAATAACCAGCTATAATTATGATCTAATATAATTTTATGCAAAATGGCCAAAATGATCTTTCAAATTTCTAAAATATAGGAATTTATGTTTTTTTATATTAAAATCACTGAATTCTTCCTAATTAAACTGTAAAGCTGCCCACATATGATCTGGGATACGGCATTTTTGTGGCATTCAACTGAGAAAATGAGGATAAATCTATTAAATCCATCAAATAATGACTTGATAGATTTATCACCAATCAAAACAACTGATAGTTATACAATGATGTAAACAATCTTTTTTCCCTTCATAAAAACTAGATTTTTTTTTTATATCAGGAATACATGAATTTAATAGTGAGACTAAAGAGAAATACTAATAGAAAATGTGACGTACTCGGGGGGGGTCAGTAGGAGGGAGGGTACGCTGGGTTTGGCTGTGTGAGGAGATCAGGTGATCATGTCCTAACAGGTTTATTTTGTTTATAGCAAAAGGTGAGAAATCACAGAAAAATGATCCATAAAAATTGATTTTTTTTCATTGCTTACCAAAAGTCTCCCATGCAGCTGATTTTTTTGCAGACTTGTGTAATTTATGCATTGATGTATGTGTTTGCATTTAAAATCACGTTTCTTGAAGTCTGAATGTGATTTTTTTCCATTTCTTCTCAGTAGTTTGGGCCACTGTTTCTCTTGGGTATAAAAAATGACAACGTTGATGATAAAGAAAGTCGAAAAATATCACGTTTTCAGGAGCACTTTAGATTTTAGACATGAGCGGATTAACCGAGGTGAGGTTCAAGTGGAATCGGCGTAGTTACGGCATCGCCGCCATCATACTGTATTATACACAATCTCATTTAGAGCTGAAAGACCTTCAGGAGCCAGCGGCACTCATAATCATACATTTTTGATTGGATTGCAGTCAGCAAGGACATTAAAATCTGTTGTTCCATCTATAATGCCTTAGCGATCATCTGTTATGGTTTGGGATTATAAGAGATGCCGTTAAAATCAAACAATAGCAGCGCAGGCTGGAATGAACGCGTATTTGCACGGTTTTCACTCAAGTGTTTGCGACTTGTATGTATGGGGTGTTTGTCTCTTCTACACTGTTTGCTGCGTCTTTACGCTAGCGTTTTAACATACAGCTAATTTACAGACTTAGGAGCTGCTTATTTGAACAAAAAAGACTTTTGAAAAACTGAGTGATAAAAATAGAAAATGTGAACAGAGAGAAAACAGGACTTCAATGTTTCAGTAAAACTTTAGAGCCATGTGATGGACTTAAATACAAATGATGAGAAAAATTGTGAATAGCGCAAAAGAAGCTTAATTTCTCCAGAAAAGGGAAGTTTGCTTTTTTTGGGGAAGAATCTTGATGTGGGTAACGTAAGAAAGGGGAAGTAACTACTACAAAGGACGTGACTTTATATGCATCTGAGCCTCAAAATAAGAAGACAGACATGATTCACCAACTGAGTAAAGCTTCCCGAATGCAATATAAAGCTGAAAAACAAACACTGAGATCTGGCATTTACTGTAAACAACATTCCTTTCTTTCCTTTGCCGTAATAATTTATAGGACAGCATATTGAATCTATTTAGATTGTTCCTATTTGTAGACGCCAGTGCGATCCTGTCATTGAGACTTCACACGTCTCTTTTTGTCATCGTGCCAAAATGAAAACATAAATGCATCTATAGAAACACAAATGAGCTACATATATCATGTCATATGTTTCTGAGAACATGCTTCCTCCTGAAGACACGGCTGCATTTCCACACACAGTGAATATTTACAGCCAAGAAAGTTTGTTTGTTCATGCTCACCAAGTGTTATGGTAAAAAAGAATATACTGAAATATATATCTACATATATATATATATACACATACCCTGAATAATTTTGTATGTCTTAATTAAATTAAAGGTGTGCACGGAAGCATAACCGTAGTTATAGTTGACCTCGCCTTTGCATCAGATCTGGAGGCCTGCTGTGTTGGAGCTCTGCATGATTACACACATGAACTCTTACTCGATCAGGTGTTGAGCAACCAAGCTTAGCACACAAGTACATCTCAGGTCAGAGAGGGATTTTATCTCTGTGGACATTATGATGTCATCATGTGACCTAGCAACTACTTA
>VUQR01000446.1:0-20891 GCA_015108515.1 Hemichromis elongatus | reverse complement strand
CAAACTACTTAAAATGTAAAAAAAAAAAAAAAGAAAGAAAGAAAGAGGTGTAAGAAACACCCTTTAACATTTCTCAAGCAAAAGAAATGTTAAAACGCTGTTTCAGTAAAGGAAGTGTGTAATAAAGACATCAAAGCCACAGCTTTACAGCGGACAAAACTCCACGCATGACTGACAAACTGGCAGCGATGTATAAATATTGAATTGACACGTTAGGTAAAATAATTACAATCTCAGTAAAATTGATCTTTCTTCTTCATGACTCGAACAAAAAGATCTAAAAAGAACAATTACAGAAGATTTACAGTAATATGATGCAACATATTATATTACATGATGTTATCTCTGACATTTTAACATCACTCTTAGTAGCGGTTTCACTGTTTGTGACACCTGCTCCATATACGACCATAATGGAATCCCTCCAACAATCAAACAACGTGCTACTTACTGTCCGACTTCATAGAGCTTCGGGGCAGGACACAGCAGATAATCGTTAAGCACAATGCTCGGCTTCTCAACTGGAAGAGATAAAAAAGCAGAAATAAACTTTTAAAAGTTTTATAAGTTGTAACACAGTATCTGTTTCTGTATCTGTGCTTGTGCTGTCTACACAGCCCAAACATGAAGGGAACCCTCGATCGCTACAATGTAACACAAAGTCAGTTGAGCTTCAGAGAAACAAAACTGTCCTGTTAGGAAGCCATCATGAATCCGTTTCATCTGCTCTGGTGTGAAGCCCAACAGGTCCACTGGAGGACCAAAAACAAGACAAAAACCGAATGATTTTTGCTGCTGGTGCTGGTGGACACACAACCATTGCCCTCTCCTTACCTTCCTGACTCATTGTTCTCTAGTTCTGCTTTTTGTTAGTGTCCCTGCAGCTAGTTCAGGTTGCAGAGGCAGTCCAAAAAAATGGTGCCACAAGAAGGTTTGCTGTCTCGCCCAGTATAGTCTCAAGAGTGAGAGCGGCAGTTACATAAAGAGAGCTGGAGAGGGCCAGCATCAACCCAACCTGCTATCTGCTGCTTCGTGAGAGGAGGAACAAAAGCAGCGCTGGCAGAGCCTTGCAGGATGACCTCCACAGTTCTGGTGTTCTCTGGCAACCAACAGCCCTCTGTGACCCGCTGTGTTATATAGGCTTGCATGAAATTCTATCGCATTTTACTACAAATCAGCGATATTGTCAAACTTTCTTTTATCAATTAACATTTGTTTATACTCAGGATTATAAAATACATTGTGTCCTATGAGATATTGGAACTGGGACTCGATTGAACACAAACTAAAATAAATGCATAAAGATTTGGCAGATTGGATTATAATCTGCGAGCGTTTATCAGCACAGGTTGACAAAAACCTGAAGCGTCCTCAGTCACAGAGGTCACTCCGATGATTGAAATTTGTTCCTCCTTTTCTACAGAGGGATCCAACTGGTTTGACTGAAGCATCTGCTTCACATATGTGCTGTGTTCCATAGCTGCCATGACGCTTGTCCATAATTATAAGGTGCCCCACTGTTAAAAAGGTCTGGACTGAACACATGCAAAAGCCAGTAAGGGAATAAATAGCCCCAAGTGGGCGAATGTGAGACAGCCTAAACTGAGAAAGGACTAACAGGAAGACATCTGCTAATGGCCGCTTCCTAAATCGGATGAATTTCTTTTTTAAAGGGAAAAAAATATGTTCCAAGTATTTTAGTCAAGTTGAAATGTTGAAAATCAAAAATAACTTGTCAAGGATGGAAGTGTTGTCATTGGCAGTCACCGATCCCACAGATCCCACGGCCAAATGAGAGCTTTAAAAGATTGGCTCTAGGTGCCAAATCCCGTTTGCTTCCTAAAAAAGGATTTCTTATCAGAACAGACTGCAAGCACAAAATAAGGAGCGCGGTGACCTACTGTACATCCCCCCCTTCCTTCTGTTGAATTCAGATCATTCAGATGAGTGAGATAACAGACATGTCCGGGCCGGGTTTGTTTTGCTATTTACAACCTCTGAATATTTCACATCTCAGCGCGAGGAAGAAGAAGATTTTCCAACACATACGGTATTCCATGTCTGTTACATCCTTAAAAGACAATAAATCATCATAGTTTTCCACTACAAATGAACACGTGAGATCCATTCATAGAGTAGAGCAGTGGAGAAAGAGGGCGGAGGGTCTGTTACTGCGAGTGTGGCTGAGGGGAAAACTTTAATCAGAGTGAAGACAGCCATTTCAGGATGCAACGTACAAAAACGTTAAAAACATAATTTGCTGAGCTCAGTGCAGACGGAACACTAACTGTTTGTTGTTTGCTTTTAGGGCATTACTGAGATTTGGGGTTATTCTGCAATTATTATTGCAAGTTTTGGGTTATTTTCCAAATTTTTGGAAGAAAAATGTCCCCAGTACACATTTGAAGGTTTGATGGCTCCTTTGTTCTTTCCCATGTGCGCCTTTTGTCCCATCTGCCTCTGCTCTCTTCTCTTTCCCCTCTAACAGCAGATGGCAGCCCCTGTCTGAGCCCAGTTTTGCTACAGGTTTCTTCCTGTTAAAAGGGGGTTTTTCCTTCCCACTGTCGCCAAGTGCTTGTTTATAAGATTGTTGGAGTTTCTCCCCCTTGGCGTATTGTTTTTTACTCTGCAATATAAAGTTTATCAAGGCAGATGTTGTCATTTGTCAGTGTATAAATAAAGAAGACTTTTCAGAAAACGTGAAAAAAAAACCAAAAACAGTCCTGCCGTGTCAGCAACGGGAAGATTCACCTCAACTTCATTTTGAACCCTTTAGTCAGAAGATTGGGAAATATATTTATTGGAAGGAGCAGAGAAATACGGGTGATGCAAGAAAATATTTCTGTTTAAAAAAGACTGGCTGGACACGACAGGATGTGATAGACAGCCACATGATATTGTCTTAATAAAGAGATTCCTTTGCGGGCATGCTAACTTCCTCTTTATGATTTTCGATTTTCCTGGTAGAGTATTTTTGAAACCACAAAATTTAAACATAACAACACTGTAAAAATACAAATCTGAGCAAATATTTGCAAAAGTTTTAGATGTGAATGTGCTGTGTGAATAACAGGACTGGAGCTAATGATCATTTGACAGCTTAGCTGCAACGACTACTCAGTTGTGCAGTCTGTAACGAGCACGTCGGGACATCATTTCTGGTCATGTGTAATCGCGATTATATCCGACGACGTGGTTTCAGCAGTTCATTAAAGAGAATTTACCATCCTATGATTGGAATCTGTGTCGTATACTTAAGAGCCATTTCAAATTATCAATCAATATCTATGCTGAGCTGAATACTGCCCGCTCACTATGTTAGATTAGTATTCCAACTAACGCCCAGCAGTGCGAGTTTACTGCACACACGTGTCCACATAAGTCCACCCAAAGGAACACACACTTGACTTTAAAAGACTCTGAGCAACTCACTACATGGTTTCTGTATATATAGCTTTTACTCTGGGCTTTCTTCACTTACTGAATTTTAGCTGTCCAACTATGAAGCTGCAGAGGACGCCTTCATTGCTGCGTCCGAGGGCAAAGCCGTTCCCTCTGATGACAATATCAAAGGACTCTGTGGAATGTAAACAAACAGCAGACAGGCTCGGAGGAGGAATTTTAACCAAAAGATATCAATCGCCAAATATTTTAACATTTTTTTAAGGTTACGCTAAGAATTTGACTTTCTTCTGATGGCCTTTCATATGACTTGCCACTACCAACATTAATGTTAATTGTCCATGAGCAGCCTTGATACTGTTTGAAGGATGTCATCGGTTCATTTAGCATGTGTAAAAAATAAATAAAAGGATTCCTGTGGAGGATAAATGGACTTGTGCAGAGCTCCAAAAACTTGATCAAGATTTACTTACGATTAACGCAGACGCTGGAGGGCCCCACACTCAGGATCTCTGTGCACGATTTCTTTAATATCTTGAGGATAAGAGAGGAAGGGGAAATGAAATGCGAACATTACTGCATGAGGGCTGAGAATAAATACATCAAGTCCTGGCCGTTATCAACTCTGTCAAGTTTAGAAAACAGATTAGAGTGCAACACCTGAGAAATGTCTTGCTCCTCATCTGGACCTGAAGGCTAAAGGAGAGCGCTGAGTATCAGCGGTGAGGAGAACAGGAGGTAGAACAGCAGCTGTGTCAGCTTTTATGGGAAAATTATGCAAGACTATTACTGTTCCTCACTTCGATTAAAAACCTCGGGGATCCTGCATTACCATATAAAGAGCCTGTGTGAGCCCACTGTCATGGAGCCGCACTATCGGCTATGATTCAATAAATCAACAAAGGACAAACTATGCAAATCCCAGTACACAGTCAGTAAAAAGAAGCATATTAACTGCAATATAGGACACTTGAACCTTTCATTTGATGTTGGGTTAAACTTCAATCTGAGGAGTGGAAGATGGAAGTGTTTACAGCAGCCTTATTAAATATGACGGTTTGATATGGAATTGTTAAAAGGGGAGAGGGTTGTAGATGACAGCTGGGTGGGAAAAGGATCTGCTGCTGTTCCTCTGTGCCACTATTTTCCCGGTCTAATTACTTCGTTGGCAATGCGATAGAGGGAAAAAAAAGGGAAATAAAAAAAAAAACAAAAAAAAAAAACTGACTGTTTGCCTCCCTAAGCTTAAAGTAATGGGAGGACCACAGGAATTACAGTGTTTTTCCATCTAGTGAAATTTTCCACTCGAACAAATTCCACCTCGCACATACAGAAATTTTTTCACTTTTAAAGAAATTTCGATAAATTGTTTGGGTTAGAGGATCCGCAAGCTAGATCCTCGGTGTTTTGAAGATATTAAAATATAAGCTTTGAATGCTGAGATTAGAGGCCTCCGTTTGCTTCAACTCAAACAGCAGCTATTCATTTCTCTGGGATCTGGTGACAAACATTATTTACGGGCTGCAGAGGGAAAAGGAGGCAGGCGTCCAAATACCCAAAGTCATCCAAATATCTCAGCCAGTGTTGTAACTGGCGGGGGTTTCTGAAAGGATGAGGCTGGTCTAATCACTTTGTGGAAATAATTAAGTGGAAAGGTTCATATGGCACTGAACTTTTTGTCATATGCATTATTTTGCAGTAAAGTGCCACGAGATAACAAGTAATGGTGCAGAGTTTACTAGTTTTCCAGTAGCTAAGGGAGTAACTGATAGCACTTGAATTTGGGGCTTTCCCAAAAGGCCTGCAGCTCAGACAACAAAGGGCCAGTGCAGAAGGAATAAACGAGGATACAGAAACCCAACTTTTTCCTGCGAGTTTTGTCATGCTGGTCACAGAGACAGGGTGGATCCTGCAGCAAAAGGCTGCACAGATGATCTCAAATCCTCAAAATCCAACAGAGAGGCAAGGAGGCCAACTAGTCAGGAATCCAGTATTACTAATCAGAGAGGAATGCTCCTCGTTTCATTTGGATGCTGGAAGCGTCACTGCACTCAGCTCCTCTTCTGAGGGGACGAGCTTTTTCGTTGTTGTCCTGGACTTTCTCGGACAGGCTTTCAGGCACTCTAGACAATGGTTGGAGTGTCTGGAGAGCACAAAACCACGCACATGTGCCTTTAATGGCACGAGTGCCCTTGTGAACAAAGCTCTCTTTTGGATAGAATAAACAGATTGAAGCATTTTCTTCAAAATATCAGTATCAAATTTACCCTTCACCCCAGAGGCTTTTATTTTTTATTCTAATCTTAATTGTTACAAGCTGGGTACGTCTGTACTTCTTACAGTTGACAGTATTCTTGGACTCACGTGTGAGAACATTTTCATCTTTGTGGTTACTCATACTCAACAATAGATCAACAACAATTACAGCTGCTTTTAATGAATCTTGGCTGCACATGCACGGGCGAGACTCTACTAAGAGCAGCTGAAGCACTTAGATTAAAAGCTTTATATGTTTCTGTGTTTAAATAAACTATAAAGTTAGCAAATTTATAAAGAACTGGAATGAAGTATCTCCATCTTACCCATTTATTTTTGCATTCATAGGACAAAGGTAGAAAGCAGCAGTTTCCTCTACATCACAGTCGTTTTCAAAGCGGAGCCATCGATCATAGCTCGTGGTTCTTTTCATCACACAGAAACAAGTCGCACCCTTTGGCTTTGTGTGCTTCCAGCTGCATGTCTGACAGCACCATTTAGCTCTGCTCTTTTCCTAAACACTGCTGGCCTTTTCAGCTCATGTAAGTCCAGCTCGGGTCAGAGTGCTCTGCGGGATTCATGTAAAAAATGTTGCCACACAAACCCTCACCTTGGCTGACAGCATTCAAGCTAAAAGCTGCAGCACACGGAAAGTATAACTAACTGGCTGGCAGAGGATGAGGAGGCTGCTTGAGAAACTTCATTTAAACACTGTTTAAGAGACTCTTACTCTCTGAGGGCGACTCGCTGATTTCTGTGTCGCACTCAGGATATGTGCTTGGTGGGTTACACCAGCTTTTATTTTGAAAAATCATCAAAAAAAAAAAAAGAATTAGCTATACTGAAGCCCTGCTGCTGCACTCACGCCTTGTTACACAATAAAAAAACACAGCGTGAAGCGGATGCTAAATGGACAGTGACCACTTGTTCCCATCCCAGCGTGTAATTTGCGACAGAGTGGCTAAGACATTTCCTTCTTTGTGTGCAGAATGAGGACACAACGACCAGTTGTTTCCACAGACATTTTCCAAACAGTGTGGCAGGAAGTCCACTGAGGTTTTGCTCTAATTTGCGAGAGACGTCCACGAAGCCAAAGGAAACAACTTTACTTTACTTTAATTGCTGGATTGACAAACAGCGTGCACTATGTTAGCGGCTGAGCTGTGCCTGCATACAGAGAAGAGAGGTCTTGCTGAAACCCACAGCTTGTAAGCCTACCGCACGAACGACAAATTTACCTCACACAGAGACAAAAAAAACAGAGACGTCAGGCAAACTTACAGAGTTGACAATGCCTTTGAGAGCGTGGAAGCCATCTTTGACAGGAAACACATGGTCTTTGGTGTCCGCAATTTCAGCAAGCTGTTGGTATCACGAAAGAATGGAGTAAACAGGGAGCAGTGCTGATTTAACACGGCTTTCTTCTTTTTCTCTTTTCCTCTTTATGACTGAGCTCTGTCTTTCCTTTCATATTATGGGCAGGAGGAGACAAACAGATGGCATGACTGTGGCAAACACTTTGCTCAACTATAAAAAAAAAAATTGCAGCACAAATTGGGAGCAACATTGCCATTGTTTTTGACTTAAGTTCTCATCACAGGATGGTTACCAATGGTTACAAGGGACAGGCCACCATGTTGGAAGAGTGACAGTAAAAGTGCAGACAGCACTCAGCATCGGTGACATCGGAGGGAAAAAATCTTTGACATCATTTTACGATATGAGCACAAACTCATTATTTGCTGCGGAGGCAAATAATAAACACAATAAAAATAGTGTGAACGGTGTGATGAGCCAATAACCGATTTCACAGCCAAAGTAAATGGTGCTTTTACTCCACAGTTTCTAATTACAACAAATGCTCACAGTAAGCCTTAATAGTTACACTCCTGTGTACTCTGTACTGCTTAATATAATCTTCTCATGGCTACGCGACCCTGCCGGCCAGTCCATGTGTGAAAAATATTAAACAATTGTGGCTTTTCTAGTTTGGCTGAAGCCATGTTTCCACATTAAACATCGACACTTTGCTTCTGTGAATGTCCGAAGGCTAAATCGACCTTTTAGAATTTGATACTCCGGCTTAATAATATAAACACCCTTGAACTATTACTGCATGATCACAGGCTATACTTTCCTTTACTGTGTATCGGTTTATTTTTTTGGTCATATTGCTAGTTACAAGTATTTGTAAGGTCATTAACCTCAATTTAATGTTACACTGAAGTTCAGAGCCGGTTTAAAATTCCACGCCTTCTTTAATGTTGTGAAAAATAAGCACCCCCTTCATGCACCCTCTTATTTCATTTCAAAGGGAAGCTTGTCCAATAAGTGTAAATTTAATAACTGATCATTTGAAACATAAACTAAAAAAAAAAATTAAATAAATATCATTGCCCAAGAAAGTCATGTACAGTATTCCAGCTGATTTTGGGAACATTATGCCCGCCCACTGGGAATGGAACTAATATTAGGATCAACACCTGAATAGCAACGGTGATGTAAGATGAGCGAATTGGTCACACAGGTGCAAAATAAAAAGCTTTGCATTCGACGGATTTCTGCACTGATTATTCATAAGTTGTGCGTTTTTTCGAATCTAACTCACAATAACACGCTGCGGGCTGAAAAAATTAAGCGAGCCTTTATGCTGCTTGGATTGAGGTGTTCCTAATAATGAAAGGCATACAAAGTCTGGTTACCGTCAAGGTCTGCTCTTCTTGAGAATGGCTGCGTGGCGTAAACTAAGCTTTGATTACAGCAGCATTCACAGAAGCACCGCAGAGACGCGAGAGGCTGGAAAAGCCAATAGAGGAATTTCTAATGAAGCGAGTGTTTATTGATACGAACATAAAGCGTCTACAAATGGAAGAAATCCAGGGACACTGCTGCTGGTAGCAGTGGAGATGCTGAAACAACCAAACACTAGAAGCTCACTCCTGAAGAAGTGAACCGAGGGGTCGTGTCCGCTGTAATGAAAACACTGAATAATAACAGCAGTAACTGACACAGACCAAAGGATACCGCTGCTTTCCAAATAAACACTGAAGCATCTCTGAAGTTTTAACAATTGAGACTAAAAGCTGGGCTTCTCAGTAAAAAGTGGTACACTTCAGGACTAAAGGAAGTGCGCTCTGCATGACGGAGGGAGCATCGTGGTTTGGTTCGGCTTTGCCAATTCCTCGTACGCCTTGAAATCGATGAGTAAACACTGGATCAAACTGACGAGGATGAAGACATCCAGGTCCAGAGCTCCTCCACATGATCATGACTCACACGATGATGTGGAGGAGCCTTGGACCCGGATCCATCCCTTCATCTCTCTTTGATCCACTGATTTTCAGCTTGATCTTGATTTTCATGTGACTCATGATGATGCGGAGTTACATGAGGTAGTTACATGAATGACTACATTTGACAAAAGCGCGTTTGCTTTTTCTAGACTCTTTCTAGACTATGACTGCTTACCGAAAGCATTCAGAAAGACAGAAAAGGCACAGCTATTTACATGTTAGAGGTATTTTCAGGTGGCGTTTGTCTATAATAACAGATGGAGAATCAGCAACATTTAAAGAGTAATTGATGCAGAAATCCTGGAAATTCCAAAGGCTTCACATTTTCCCACATTTATACATCCGGTGTTTCTGGCACGAGTTCAGGCTTTAGGTCACGACGACTCTGTTCTCTGCTCTAATGTCAATTATAATAAATTTTTCTGGCATCCTTCAAGCCTTTAAAAGGCTTGAAGGTTTTCCCACACAGGTAAGAGCACTGATGTTGTTTACCTTTTCCTGACACTCTTCCAACACGCCAAAATGTCTCTTACACAAAAATGGTAATCGCTGAGCACACATTCAGCAACAGACTCGTCTTATGTTTAGATTAAGACTAAAGCCCTCTTACCTGCTGCTCATCAAACTCTTTGATACCCACACAGTAAACACGAGCGCCATATTTCCTCGCTTCGTCAGCCTGGATGATGTGCAACAGGTTGAAATTTTAAAAAAAGAAAAAGAAAAAACAGAGTGCAAATAAACAGATGAACACATACTTCTTCAACTGAATAAGTAAAAAAGGGTTTTAATTTTTTGAATGAGGAGAAATGGAGAGTTTAATTTTTTTTACTGCTTTTTTACTCATCAGAAAGAAAGTCACCTGCTTCACAGTCAGCTCATGAACATAAACCGAAAGCTTCCCATCCGTCAGAGCCAGGATGATGCTGGAGGACTTGACCGACTGTCGCTGTATCTGCTCTGAGGCCTGCGAGATCAGATCAATGAGCAGCATTTCATCAGACTTCTGTTTCGGAATCGCTTTACGAAGTAAAAGGGGTGAAAACTGACCTGTTCGATTCCCTTGTGCATATACGTTTCACCTGCTGGTTTCACATCTTTCAGAAGCTGCAGACCTTCTTCAATCTTGTGTCTAAAAACGTCGATGATATAAAGAAATGCTTAGCGGCTCGCGTCACGTGTTGACACCGAATCACAATTCAGCGTGTTGTCTTTCTCCAAAACTCTGGCAGGTTGCTTCGGCGTTACAAAAGTGTACTGATAATGATGTGTACAGTGTGTTTACAGCAGATACATGATGACAGTCACTACTCTAATAATCACAGCCTTTTTACTTCAAATAAGAAGCAAAAGCTTCAACCTGAAGCCACCATTCAAAAAAGTCCATCTTTTGCCTTAAAAAAGCACATTTTACAAACAGAAACCTTATAAATTTTCTGATATATATAATAACAGCTTTGTAAACTTTATTTTTAGAGAAGCAACAATACATCAGGCGGCCACTGTTCTTGTTCTTTGCATCAGTTTTGCTGTTTGGCTTAATGTTCAAACATATCAACAGACATTTTCAACATCTTTAAAAAACACTTTTTTTCCCCTCATAATGAAAACTATCAGCATCAGCCACGTTCCAAAATGTTTTCGGTGCAGATGCCAGTGTCTTTTCACGTCATCTGTGCATCCCCTGTTTTCTTAATCTGATATTAAAATGAAGTTTCAATTTCCAGAAATAACACACATCACATTTTGTCTAATTTATGTTATTTTTTTTTAAATGGGGCTAAATTTAGACATTGTTTCGATGAAAGTGCAGACAAATATGTAAACCGCTTGCCAAGTTATTTATACCCTGAAGTAGTAATAACAGAACAATTACAGCAGTATAAGGAAAAAGACACTTTAATCAGTGTCAAAGAATTTAATATTAATTTAAAGAATTGGACTTAAGATTAAGTAAATAAACATTTTTTGAGTTAAAATGCTAAATCAATAGTTATCATGCTGATCATCGGTCCTCACATTTAAGCTTTTTAGGATGATGAAAACATGAAAATGCAAAATTCCAAAAATAAAATATAAAAGCCTTCTGCAAATTTAATTTAAAAAAAAACTGCAGTTACGCATGAAGTTACAGTTACCACTGCATGCATAATGCACCTTATATATGTATGTATGTGTGCATGTATATGTGCATGTATATATATGTATATTTACTGAGTACAGTGTATGTGTATTTGCACATCTGTGTTTGCATATGCATGACTGTACTTATAGATACTTATAGATATCTATTACTTACATAGTAATAGTAGTAGTAGTAAAATAGTTTAAATTAATTACTTGCATATTTCCACAGCCCTCTATCTAAAGCACACTCTGGGTATGTGTGTACATAGAACAACAGCTACTATTGTATATTTTGTATTATCTTATTTATTTTGTATTTCTTAACTTTATATTGTGGTTTACTCTTTGTATTCTTCTGCTATCTGTACCTGAGCTGTGGTAATGCACACATTTCCCTGCTTTGGGATCAATAAAGTCTCATCTTTTCTTATATAAAGGGTGACTGAGTTTGGAGAGTGTGACAAACTCTGAAAGCTTCCTAAAACATCATCTCAAAGCTGCTGCCAAGGTGGAGATAAAACCAAAATGAAAAAATAAAATAAAAACAATTAGCTGTACTTGTGTACATGTTTACAATATGTTTGCATAAAGTTAATGACATAACTGCCATTTGGGGTTCACTTCAGAGTTGAGTACCTTTCTCCAGTCAGAGGCAGCAGGACTTTGGCTTGGGCTGAGAAAACGATGAACGAGACTCTCATTCTCGGACTGAAAAACAAAAGTGAACAGAGATTAATTTTAAATAAAGAAACAGACACAATACTTGAAACGTCTCACATGGTTTAGTTGCTTGTTTTAAATAATAATGGGAAAAATATCCCTACAAGTTGATAATGTTTTATTATCCTGTTACTGCATAAAAATCAGTTCTTCTGTCCTCCGTCGTCTTTTTCAAACGATCGCGGCCAATCAAACACGCGAAGTTCTCAGACTAGCTGGGAATGTGTCAGTGTGACAGACAGTGTTATATAAAGCTTTTACATGAGTTCAGTTCAGTTAAAGGGAATTAAAGACGCATTAATAATGAACCAAACAGAAGGGGCTCTTTTAATGTCAACTAATATTAGTGGATGACTTAAAGCAGCTTCTGTGGGACTGAAGAAGTGATTAATAAGACAGGAAACATGTTGTGGCAATGAGTCACTTATAAACACACAAACAAACACAAACACACGTGTGCACACAGACCCAGAGGCACAAATATAGTATAGAATGTGTGTATATATATATATATATATATATATATATGTATATATGTATTGTACCTGTGACTTTTTAAGGGTGTTAAACGACACGTTGGACACTTCGTTCGATGTGTGTCTGACCAAAAAGTGTGGCGTCAAGTGTTCGCAGTACAGCCAGTGCTGTTTACATTCAGTACCGCTCTGTTATCTCCGAGCACTCGCTCACCAGCTCATAAATATTAACATTTTTTCCTTTTCACAAACTTCTGTGTCCTGTATACAGGACGCCGCAGGCATGGAGACACGGTCACGGTGACATTCCCCAAAACTGGGGGTAATAAAATTACAGAAGAACTGAAAGTAAAGACAATAGAATATATGAAACTCCATATATTCCTATACTGATATAAGCTCTGACTAAGCTGGATTTGAAGAATGACAAGCTCTGACCAGTACTGGGGGGATTATTTAGTTTTAATAATAAAAAAACAAAGATTTCTCAATACTTTTATTTAAGCCAACATGAACTATGCAAGTCCATTTCTTTAGTAAGGTAAAGTAAAATAAAATCCAAAGCAGCTTAAGTAACCAGCAGCAGGGCGTGACACATTTTCACTCGTGCTCGCTATAACACAGAAAAGGATGTGATGGAATTGTCGTTTAAAAGGAACACAAAATATAAGCAGGCTAATTAAATATTGAATAAACCTTTAGTGAACATCTACAAGGGTTTTTTACTTTAAAAATACTACTGATGAAAGAAATATTTCCTCCAACAGCCACCTACAAATATGATTGCAAGAAAGTGGGTTTAAGAAGAAGCGACTGCATTAAAAGACGCTAACGCTAAAGGTGGCTTTCGCTGCAGCACATTTTCCTGTTAAATTACAATAAAGAAGTGCTGGAAAAACAGACGTGTCAGCGTGAGGCTGGTGTCCTACAGTTTAGCTTTTGCAAGCGTCAACTGTTTGATGGTGTAAAAACAGAGCAGACCACAGACAAACCACAAGCTGCAGAGCGAGACTCTAGTCTAAGTTAACTGAAAGACGAAACTATTTTACACTGCAAGCTTGAACTTAAAGTTGTTATCCTCATAAGATTGTTACTGTGCAATCACAAAGGTAGATCTCGTCATATGTGGAATCCAATCAGCGAGAGTTGAGAAGTGGTGCAAGAGGTGGAAAACATCGTGCAACCTTACGTGAAATCACTAGATGCTATAAGTAACCAAAGTAAGGGTACTTCTGCATCGGTTAAACAATACTCTGGTAAGTACTCGATTACATGCACTCGGTTACTTTCCACCTCTGCTACAGACAGAAAGCACACGGATGCCATCCCACAGAGCGAGTTAAACTTCAGATAATTAAGTGTTTCCTTCAGAGATCCGAAGCCTTCAGAGCATAAGGAGAGGTGCTGATATTTCTCACCCACGTGACACATGGCCCAGTCGCGATCCTCCCCCGCAAAAATAGCACAATCTTTAAGCCACACGGCCAGATTTGGCAGGGAGCGGTAGCAGCCGTATACATCCACATCCTGTCTGCAAGTTTCGGGAGTCATATGTGGACTAAAAACTAACCGCAAGCAAGTCACGGATGAGAAATCGTGGGTGGCGACTTAACGTCGAACTTTAGGTTTTCACTGGAGCTTGAGATGTTATTTGTTACCTCTTTAGCAGTACTGGGATATTTTCTTATTTCTAAGAAAGACTTGGGATAAAGACACAGTTGATGCCAAGGACAAATCAGAGGGTGGTGTTGGGTTTTTTTTTTTCTTTCAGAATGGTGGAGAGGAGGGGTGATGAAGTAGTCCAGTTTGCTCCACATGGCGGAACAGAAGTGCTCTTGGTGAGCGAGCATTGTTTAGCAGATTGTCCTCATCGCCTTCCAGTGTTCTTTTGCTTTACTGTACATTGTCTGCCTGTCAGCCGTTCTGTGGTGGAAGCAGGGGATAAGTGTGGAGCCGGACCCCCCCTGGTGCAAATGGCCATTCTCACAGCCCAGAAGACTGCTCCTCTCTGCCACCCACTCCCACCTGGTGCCTTTGCTATTTTCTTCAACCAACCACTTCATTCTGGCTGGGTCGCTACCGTCTGTACTGTGCTGGCAGGCGCCGTTTGACTCAAACGTTATGCAAGCTGAACGCTTCAAGCCGGTTTCTGTGGTTTTGTCTTTTTAATGAATTATGAGCAAGAAGGACGCCATAGATTTTGCACAATGATAGTTTGTAAAACAGGTGGGAAGTCATTTAAATCTGTGCAAGTGGCTGGAAGTAACGGTGTGAGCGCTTCAGTGATAGACATTTATCCCGTAAAACCGCCATGCTGATGTCAAACAGATGTAAAAAAGAATAAAAGGCCTTCTTCCATTTTCCCCAACTCATTCCTCTTTCTTTTTAAACGTCCTGCTATTCTCCTCCTGTGCAGCATAATCTGTTAACACTTTTCTCTCTTTTAAAATATGAGAAAATACGAAAATATCATACTTGCCTCACAAATCGGTCTGTAAGGTTCTTCACAAAGGAATATATCTCAAACCAGTCATTAGCAACGCTTCCAGACCTGAAAACAAGAAAACAACAGTCAGCTCGCAGCTCATCAGTTGCAGCAGATTGTGTGCTGGGGAGTAAAATACTGTACAGTATTTGTGCTTTGTACCACAACCACAGTTGGACATTTAACACCAGCCACATGCTGGATAATTGTGCAAAGCCTGTGTACTACAGCAGCCACTTCAGCTGTTAGAACCCTCGAATGTTCACACGAGGCTTGCCTCTCCACGAATGTAGTTAGCCAACAGATCTGAAATTTAACAGGAAGTTACCGGACAGATGTTGAGGCAACAGAATGCAGATTAACTTAATTTGTGCAGTTTTGTAACGTGGGAGCTCTCTGACATCAGATAGGCTCGTGTCTGCAACATTTCGTGACACGGACGAGCACTACGAGAAGTGCAGAGAAAGATGGAATAAGGTGCGACTGCTTCTTCTACTGTCTTTTGTCTCGTTAAAACTAATTAAGAGTTGGTAATTGCCAAAAATGACACATAAATTTTCAAAGGACAAACCAATGTTAGGTGGGTGTGAACCTCTAGCCCTTGGCCCCTCTTCACCCCTGGTGGTTCGACCACAATGAACAAAGTGTGTAAAATGTGCCCTTGATGTAACGACAAAGAGGTAATTAAACCAATAATTACAATTCTATGTATGTACGGAGAACATAAAAAAGAAGAGTTTGACCATTAGGAGGCTCATCTTTCATGCCACCTCTCTCGCCTCCCTGCTGCCCATAGACAAGGTCACACAGTGGAGGAAAGAGGCAAGAAAAAAGAGTTTTACTCTACTTTGACCACACTGGTGTCTCTGCATATTATCAGAGGTAAGTTCTTTGTGGCTAAACATTGGTTTAAAAGTTAAAGGGATGAGAATCGCCTCTGGAGGGTCTCAGTGTCATCGTCTTTGTTCAGTGTGATGCTTGGGTTTAATGATAACTGGCTGCAGTAAACAAACACGTTTTAAGTTGTAATCTTTGGTTTTTAAAAAACTGTAATGAGCAATTTAAATGTTTATTTGCATTAAGCTCACAGCTTAATCTACTTATGTGTTCATAACAATACAAAAACATCTTATTGTGAATGTTTTCTGTTTGGTGTATTAACATTTGGGTTTGCTCTTTTAACCTGGTGCCAGATTTCACAAGATCAACTTGCATATCTTCATGCATGCTCATCCAGGTAAGTAAATCCTAAAAAGGTTGACTCTGTTCTTCTGGACGTAGCGGTTCACTCATCCAAGTGACTTCTTTGGTCTCAGCTGACTGTAGGTTTCCCTAAACGTATCAACAGTACATTTGCACAATGGCTGAAACCAGCCCACTGATTAATGACGTACAATCCTGGACCGGGAGGAAAGCTGGTTTGAGCGCGGAGTCAAGGAGGCCATTTACGTGAAAAGGGAAAGACCATCTCTAAATCGAGGAGGGGGCCTAAACTTTCGCCATCTTAAAGTGCTGTGATTGCAGCAAATCCCCAACTCTCTTTGAATAGTACTCGTGGCCATTGACCAGTGGGCTTTGATAAGTGGTTGTTGATCAATGGTCATGACAGTTTGCAAAATAAATGATCAAGGAACTGACCTCACAGCCAGACTCCTAGTTTCAGTCATTGTGCAAATGTACTGTTGGATGAGTGATGAAACATTTCTCCCACTGAAAACGTCCAGACGAACAGAATCAACCTTTTGGGATTTACTTACCTGGATGATTGAGCATGAATCAAGACAAACCACTAAAGTAACTTAACGTTGTAACTCATCAGGACCCGCATAATATTGTCTTGCAACAAAACTAAAAAAAGTGAGATGTTTTATCTTGGGTCTATCTTTAAACCAGCTAACCCTGCTTTTCCACCAAGTAACCAAATCAGTAACTCCCATCTACTGTTAGCTCTTCCTGTGACATGGAGTCTAACTAGTGATCGCTGCAGGTCATACATCATTAGCTGACAGTATCTACTCCTTCAGCCTGTTTCGATTAGCTGGTGTGTTGTTGCACCTTGTGTTGGGGCGATCGTGGCTCAAAGAGTTGGCAGTTTGTCTTGTAATCAGAAGGTTGCCGGTTCAAGCCCCGGCTCTGACAGTCTCGGTCATTGTGTCCTTAGGTAAGACACTTCACCCGTTGCCTACTGGTGGTGGTCTGAGGGCCCGGCGCCAGTGTCCGGCAGCCTCGCCTCTGTCAGTGTGTACCAGGGCAGCTGTGGCTACAATGTAGCTCACCATCACCAGTGTGTGAATGACTGAAGTGTAAAGCACTTTGGGGTCCATAGGGAGTAAGTAAAGTGCTATACAAATACAGGCCATTTACATTTTGCAGGATTTTTCTTGCTTTTGGAGCTTGCAGAGACCGCTCTCATAGTGTTGATAGTTGTTTCCGTCTGTTATTCCTCCATTTTAAATAAACTATCTCAGAATGATTTAACAGGCTGGAAATACTTGCCTTTTATGTTCATAAATCTTTAAGGCTAATGCAGCTCCAGGTGGAGTGTGCTCAACTGACTCGTTGCAGAAGAGAAACCCTTTTTGATTCTCTTTGACATCACACTGGGGATCTACAGTCTGGTTGCCAAGTGTGGATGTAAAAAAATGAAAAGTGAGGCTAAAAAGTGAAGCTAGTGCAGAAGTGCCGCAAACCAGCATTCTATCTAATGGCCTGCAGTGGTGACTCCACTATTGGAAGTCTATGAAAAAGTAGCTCTCAGTTCTCTTGCTCTGTACCTTCAGTAAACACTTTCCTGATGGCGTTTTAGGCTCAGCTGCTAGTTTATAAAACAGGAAGCTCACTTGTAAATTTTGGTTCCCTAATTGAGTTCAAAAGGATTATGATTTGTGTTACTGTGTGACTGACAGATGCTCTGAAATAAGTAAGACAGTGACTGGAGCCGCAAACATTACAGCACAGTCTTATCAGTTCAACCAGGAAATCCTAAAGTACAGTTATCATAGCTGCAGAGATAAGGTAAACTTAGAGATACGTGATATCCTGCAAGCTGACAAGTAACAAACCCCAAAGTTCAGACCTTTTACATTTCAAACATGTTAACTTGCATTTTTAAATCCAACAGATTTGGCAAATTTATTTAAAAAAAAAATGCTGAACAAGCAAAGATGTGTGCACACTGTCAAAATTGTGCCAAAAATCTCGGTCATCATCCTGTAATTATGCAATTTATTCAAGGGCAGGGTGGGTCAGACACAAGGGTGTTTCAACTCAACATGATGGCACGTTTCCAAGCCGTGGGAGGGTAGGATTAAAAACAGTTGCTGTCAAGCCTGTAAACTCCCCTTCATATACAGGAGGTCTTTCTGCATGGCACTACTTCTACAGAGAACAGTTTTTGCTGAACTGAATGTGGCTGTAAAGTCTCTGCATGTGTGATGTCTGCAGAAGGGCTGTGAGAGTGTGAAAGACAGGAAGCAATGCAGCATCAACATCTGCTGGAAGCTGCTTGCACTGGGTTTGTCGGTGCGCCATGAGGATGGTTTTGATGGTATTCGACGTTTAGAAAGGTTATGAGTGGTAAAACGCCAATCTAGTTGATGCTGTCACATAAAAGGGCTTTAAAGAATTAAGTCAAGACTTGAATCAATGATTAAAAAACATTTGTTAATGAATTAGAAGACGCGTTGCCGTCACATCAGATAGTTGTTGCTATAGATGCTGAGAAAACAAACTTCGTTCTTCCTCTTCTCAACATTTCAGAATTTCCCAGAATGATAACATTATAAAAAGAAAGCCCATGACATGTTACTGACATCTTACCAACTACGATCTTTAAACATAGCACATGGGTATTATGGTTCAAGTCTGGTTAACGTTCAGGGTGTGAAACTACTTGTTCTAAACAGAATGAGGTCACGGTAACACTTGTGCGGTATGAGGTTTGTCACAGCACTCGCTTCACCACATGCAAACAATAGGAACAGCAATACTCCACGTAATCAAGAGACAGCCCTTCATTTGAGCGGTCACAGCCCAGGCTCGATCTAGAGTTCACTCATCGTTTTTGTTTTTAAATATCCGACCTTAGTGCCGAACATTTATCAAAGCTTTTTACAGCCGAACAGCTAAACAGAGGCCTTTTTCAAGTCCTCTCGTGAAATCTCCAGAGACATAAACTGTAAACCGCCAATGCATCATAATCACGATCTGCTGTTTTTAATTCATCCAACGTTCCTGCAGCTGCAGACCAACTGAAGGGTCTACATTACGTTACAGGGCAATCCCAGTTTCCACTTCCACTTTTTTAGTTGTAGATTACATTAAAACTTCACACTGAAAACTAACTTAAAGGTACAGTTGGCCATTTTTGAGGTAATGTTTTACAAATTGACATGTGTGTGGATAACTTTAACACATGAAAACATCCTCGCTGTGTGAGAGTTTATTTGCTAAGAGTCCGGGTCCAGTACTTCAGAAATGCCGGCTCACACTGACAGAAAAGTTCAGGATGTTCTCAACATCTCACCTCAGTATCGCTACCATTAGACAAAAGTGAGCTTCGCTGATTTCTTTCACAAAGCTTCTTTCATATTTGTTGCATATTACAGTTTTTATATTACATACTGCCAGATGAATCAACCAGCAGACCAACAGTTGCTACAGATGACTGAGGGCCTGACTTGCTTCTCCTACAGTGACCACCATAACTAGGATTATGTACTTGAACTAGGAGGTGGAATAATATAGACCTTAGTTGATTGCAATCTGTAAACTTCTGATATCTAGCAGTGAGATTTTCCACACTGCCTGATTCTTAAGGTACCCAAAACCCCGTGATGGAGCAGCTACAGAAATTAGTGAAGTTGCTAATCTATCATCCTTTGTCATGCTGTAATTCATGTGATACATCATTTAAACTGTTGTGCAATTTGCCTTGCATAACTATAACTATGTAAATGACTCTTGAGCTGCAGTTAGGGCTGACATATTTGCGATTTGTGAGAATAAACGTGACGCTAACACAGTAAAGATAACCTTTTATACTTTCCCCGACTTGCTGTTGTCTCTAAATGTATCAAGAAAGTAAAGACTCTTACACATCTGGAAAAGAAAATGCGATACTGAAGAAGGTTTTATCACAGTAGTGAACTCCAGCAGCTTATTCACTTGTACCAGATTACAAAGACTGTAAAAGATATCCAGCTAGCCATAACAACACCAAAGTAAGCAGACGCCAGGAGTGATCGGTTTGCACGCTACCGTTCATGTTTCTTCTTTGTACTGTGAGTTTTGGCAAATGAAAGATTTAATCACCTTCAGTGACGAGGTCATTTACATCCGCGGCTTTAAGCAATCTAGCAAAACAACAGCGTATTGAAAGCACAGGGAAACTTCATTAGAGCTGACTGTATGCCTCAGTCGCCTTGCGCACACAGCCTTTAGTAACAGTTAGAAATCAAGTTTGAATCCCATCCGAACAACTTGAGTGTTGGAGATGGACCAGAACTGATGACATCTTTGTTGCAAAACCTAGGTTACTCCTAACCTCGCAAACATACACTTAAAACCTGTGTGGATGTGTATGTGAGACAGCAACCACACTGGACCCTGTTAGCTCCATCACTTCATAGCTGATTATTGTGTTTCAGTCATATAGTTACCAAAACATGTCAATCCATTTTTATTACAACTCGCTGCATTTTAAAGTGGTTTAATTTGGTACGTTTCCCTCCCCCTCTCCAGTCCTGTTTCTGTAACAATACATTCTTACCCCAGTCAGCCACATCAGCATTACTGGAGTCTGGCACTGATGTCAACAGGTGAGGATGGGAATTAGGCAGAGGCGTAGTTCAGGCCAGGCCACTCCAAACTGGATGATTGGATGTTAAAACTAAGATTTCATCGGCTCCAATAACGTTCAACTCTAACATGGGAATTCATGTGACCCCCTTGGGAAATAAGAAATCAGCTAAAAGCGCCATTAGCAGCAAAACAGCATCACATTTATTTTTGAAAACGTGAAAATAATAAGTAAAATTAAACAAATGGAACGAGTACAGAGTACAACATTTGCAGTGAAACTAGAGTGGAGTTGAAGACAAGTGGGGCCCATCAGACTTGAACAACCCTTTG
>VUQR01000440.1:0-22056 GCA_015108515.1 Hemichromis elongatus | reverse complement strand
CCGCCTGACAATTTTCTCAGTCGAAGTCAGCAGCACTCCACCCGCACTATACACAGTGCAGGTCGAACACCGCTTCCCCCTCCTGAGTTGTCTGACGGTTTGCCAGAATCTCTTCAAGGCAGTCCAAAAGTCTTTTTCCATGGCCTCACCGAACTCCTCCCACACCCGAGTTTTTGCTTCCGCCACTGCCCGAGCCGCATTCCGCTTGGCCTGTCAGTACCTATCTGCTGCCTCCGGAGTCCGACAGGCTAACCAAGCCTGGTAGGACTCCTTCTTCAGCTTGGTGGCTCCCCTCACCTCTGGTGTCCACCATTTGGTTCGGGGATTACCACCACGACAGGCACCAATTACCTTGTGGCCGAGGCTCAGTGCAGCAGCTTAGGCGATAGAGGTGCTGAACATGGTCCATTCGAACTCAATGTCCCCAGTCTCCCTCGGGATGCTGTTGAAGCTCTGCCGGAGGTGTGAGTTGAAGATCTTGCGGACCGGGGCCTCTGCTAGATGTTCCCAGCACACCCTCACTGTACGTTAATCTTGTTTTCATACACAAAATCCTTCATGCGTCAGTGAACATTTGCCGTACCCATGAAGAGATGCTGCGAGTGCACAGTCGGGGAGTTTTATCTTATTAAGCCTTCACTCTTCTGGAGGATGAGTCAGTAATAAATACAGTGGAGGGCTGTTTTTGTGACAGCTTGTTAGAGAAGCTGCCAAACAAGCTTTTAGACACATTCTGCAAGGTTCAAAAGTGATTCATGATCAATCAGGTGAGTGGTTTCAACCAAAATAACTTTTAAGAGGTCCTTTGTTATGGTTATCCCTTTCATCGTTATTCAGTTCTTATATATTCACTCTTTGGAAAACGATCTAATTAACCTTTTAGAAATTTAACTACCATGTTTCTTATCTTATCTTCTAGTTGGGCCGCCTAAATACTGGATCTTTGAACACTAGTGGAGAAAAAGATGAGCTCTGCTTTCAGTAAATGACGGGATGGCGCCGTTGACCTGACTGTCTCTGGGGGATTTTTGTCCTTCAGAGCTGCTGAGCTGTGGGGATTTTACCACCAGAGGGAAGGAATGAAGAGTCTGTTTGACAGATTTGAAGACATCAAGGTGATCTAATTTAACTGCTTCATTCTCTTCTATGAAAAGCTGATGTAGTCATCCATTGAAAATATTGAACACTTCATATGTTAAAACTCCCCATCTGTGCACTCATGATGTCCTTTTCTGTTCACTGCAAATATGGACAGCGGATGATACAGGCTGTATTTGGTGCACTAACATATCATTTTATTTTATTCACATCGCCACAGCAACATTCGCTGACCTTATAACAAGATGAATTATTGAATGTATTAAAAGATTCAATATTTCAGTTCAATATTTGTTTGAGCTTGATGCGAGTTACAAACCTCTATGTTGGGGCTAAATCTTTTTACTGTGCACAGGATTGCAGGCCAGTAGGGCTATTCACACCTTTAATTGGATGAGAGAGGGGTCGGCAGCTAAATTTATCTGACATGTGTATTTTTGGACCTAAGCAGAGAGCATTTACACTCTGACTAATTTTCCACACGGAAGCAGCTTAATCAGAGAATAAAAGGGACCCAAGCAAGGGTTTAGTATTTTGATTGACCCTGAATTCGCAGACAATTTAAAGGGAGGTCTTTTGTAAGTTAAAGCTGTCGTAATCATTTTTTTTAGTCTCAAATAGTTTTGCATGACTTAGAGTTCAAACTTTGTCTTTTTTATATCATACTGAGCTTTAGTTTGGACTCTCAGTTCATCTCATTTGAGCTTTCTCTCCCTTTAAGACACCGTTTTTCTTCTAATTGGTTACCTTTCACTAACAGAAGGTCTGAACAGCACATGGGTGGGGCTTCTGTGCTCACAGATAATCATATTAGTGATATCCAATCTCTTTGATATCATACAGGTAGAAAAGAGCATAAAAAAAACCTGCCTGGAACCCCGGAGAGAACCGTCATAGCATTCTTCACAGGCAGCGGTGGGCATTTATTATTCCCATTGGGCTACATGAGAAACTGGGACCATTGTGGAGGGCTGTACCAAAGGCTCAACTCAGTTCTGCTTCATACTAATTTTGTATCCTTTTATAAAACTGCTACCAGTAAGAGTAGGCAATGAAAATGTAGTAGGCAGAGTAAAAACATTTAATCACTATTTAATCAACATGTCTTTCCCTTTCTTCTTATGAAGCTCTCAGATTTCTTCTCTTGGGTCCCACAGGCTGAGCCACCTGACAGCTGTGTGGTAACCTATGTCACCATGCTCCTCCAAAACTGCAAACAAGCTGTGATTCAGTGATCTTACCCTGATCAAGTTAACTATTTTAGTTACAAAAACAGCAACAAGGGTAATTTTTGGCACTGGCTCACACAACACCTGCGTGAGCATAATATGAAAACACCAGTTTTGGGATCATTCCACTTGATAAGTCCAACATTTTTTTTTTTCTGACAGATTTGGACAGCCATCTTTTGTAACACCTGCCAGTTTGCCCATTTCAGCTCAAGCGCTTCCAAGCAGGCACTTACCTCGGTGAACAAATCAGTCCCTGATGCAGAGCCTTTCATTGAGCATAGCCAGTGTGCAAAGATAAGTTAATGGGATGTGTCGTAATTCTGACTGGGTTTTTTTGGATTTCTATAGTAACGCCAAAAAAAGTCAGAATTGTCCATTTTGTTTTTCAGTCGAAGCTCCAGATTTCCTCCATTGTCCTTGATCTGTTTTATTACTCTTCACCATGGAAGGGGGCACAAATCAAAGTCCACCAGAGGCTCTTTGATAAACTCCCCATTAGGAACTGGTTGCCTCTATTTTGTGTGATTTTGTGGGAAATCACAAAGCTGGTAGAGGTAAAAAATGATCAGTCACCTTCAAAACAAAAGGAACAACTGAATTGTGATTTCCCACAAAACTACCAAAAAATAGAAACCCATTTTCAGATGGGGAGTTTATGAAAGAGCGTTTGGTGGTTTGATGTATACCTACTTATGATTAAATCCTAATTTCACAGACAGATTAGATTCTATTTCTTGTGAGCCGCATGTGTGTGTCCCACAGACAAATAAACCTGAACCACGCCAAGAAAAAAATCATCTTAAGGAAGGGGCCCGTTTTTCTCTTTAATTTGTCACCTATCTGCAAATACGCGGTCACATACTAACAGTAACATCTAACAGTATTTCTAAACTCCAAACACTTCACCTCTGTCTTGTCTTCACTCCTCAACTGCTTGTTTATCTTCCGCCTGCTTCTTCCCGTCCTCTGCACAGTCCCACCTTATCTCTTTGGCCTATTATTACTTGTTTAAAACTCTGGTTTCCTGCAATCCTTCATCTCCGAGGAATCCTTGAGACACAGTCTAAATTTATCCTCTGTTTTCCCAGAAAGTCCTGAGCTCTCCATTGATTCCACAGTGCCAGGGAAAGCCTCTGAGTCCCTGGCATGGAAAATTAAAGAGTGAGGTAAACAAATGCACGGAAGCACTTTCCAACAGGAAATCTTTTCAAAGACATTTAAACATATTTTCAAGTTGCAGGTATGTCTTTGCTGTCTTTGCTATCTGGGTTAGTTGTATTCAATGGTCAATGTTTTTTATACAAGTTTTATTTCATAAAGCTACGTGACTGCTGTTTATTGGAAGATACAAAGTTATAAAATAGGTAGTAAAAAAAGTTAACAAGCCATTAATGAAGGCAATTTAATCCTTCAGTTCTGCATTTGTAAATATTAAGAAGTTGGTAATAAGAGTCCAACTACTTAATGGGATTTTACAAAATCTAAAAGCAATACTTATTAAAGACTTCAAGCTGATCTAAAGCTTTAACAAATTATATCTTTGTTCTAGTTTAAAGTGCTTGCAAGCTCTAAAAAAAACACGTTGGTTTCACAACATGTGGCTTCATGACAAAGATAACAAAAATTGTACAAGTTATTTTGCACGTGACTTCATTTCCTCACATATAGATCCAAACAGTAGAAGAACAGAAGATATCTGATCATCCTTCCTTCCAAACAATGTATCTGATCCTCTTATGCTCGCAGCTCAGGCTTGACAAATGACCCGCAATACACGATGGACACATGAAGATGGTTGCATAATACCAGCAGACCTGGCTCCACGTGAGGGAGGCTTACTCACTGTAACCTACAGTAAACCCTCGCAGGTATAGGGTACTCACTGTCATTTCATCACCATCATCTGATATTTAATTTTCTCTGTGATTTGATTTGTTTCCAAAGGGTTATTCATCTGAGGAATGTCACGAAAAAGATTATCGTGACTGCAGCAAAAACAAGACAGAAAAATACAATAAAAATAGTAAACAGAAGCAAAGGCTTCAGTGGTGTGCTTCGTGTGCAGCTTCATATATCTGTGAGGAGGACATTTAATCTAACGATTTTTGCCTTAATGTTGCTATAAATCAACACCAACCGATAATTTTAGGCCCCCCCCCCTCTTCCTCCTGTGCTTGACACTTCTCTCCAGGCTTCTGGGGGACTATTATACAACTTCATTCAAGTCATTACACCTTTATTGGCCCGAATGCATTCTGCACCATTTGCGGTTTATGTAGCTGAGAGCATTTATTAGACAATCCCATCATTCAGCAGGTGAAGTGCTGCTGTGCGCAAAGTTGGCAACAACATTTGTGCAAATGTTGCTTTACAAACAAATAATACTACAGCTGCTCCTTCACTCACTGCCACGTAGACCAATAAAGTAGCACTGGCCTGACTGTGCTGCTGTTTCTCTGCAGTTTCGTTTCATCACAAATTTCAGATATCTTGAACACACAAAATCAACCAAAGCGCAGCATCACTGATTAAAAAAAAAAATCACGACATATAGTTAAAGCCTCCAGAAGAGCTACTTTATGGACCGTCTTCAACTTGTGATTCAAAAAGTATTTTTTCGATTTAGGGCGGCATAAATTTTAATACCCACAACTTTCTAATTAAGTACTTTTTTGCTTTTTTAAAATGAATTTCTGTCTAATATCAGCGTTTTAATCCGTATAGTTTTAAAACATATTTATTGTATATATTTAATGTCTACATAATTTCATAAATTGCACATTAGGTCATTTTATATTTATTACATTTTTATGTTTTTTGCCGATATTTAAGCAATCGGATGCATTGTGCTGCTGACGAATTTATGTTTAGCCTGATGTTTTAGTGAACTGTTTGTTTATTTGTGTGACTGTGTGTGTATGTGTTTATTTGTGTGTGTGCGGTAGCGAGAACTGTTAGGAGGAGTCTGTGTCGGAGGGGGGCGGTGTGTGCCAAGCCGCTCCGTGCGCTCACTGGCTGCTCTGTCTCTCGTGTGTGAGAGTCCTCTCAGAGGTCTGGCCGCCGGCACCGACATTTGGTCATTGGGTGACTGAAGCTCGCTGTGTGCGGACACTCCAGCACCGCCTTCAGTCCGACCCCGGGACCGGGCCAAGTCAGACAGAGGAGACTTTACGCACAGCTCTGCTGAGGAGATGGAATGCATTGAAAGGACTCCGACTCTATAAAAGTTTGCGTTTTTCCTCATGGATAAGCAAATTGGAGACAGTTAATCGGAATGCAGTCACGCTTCACATTCGCCTTGTTTTGAAGTGCAGCAGAGGATGACACCTGCACCCTCCCTTGGCGCGGACCACACTTGGCATCTTTGAATAGTAGGTCAAAGCTTCTGCGAGAGTGACTTTCTGCCTCTCATTCTGCACTCAGATCACAGTCCCGCTCGCTCTGGTTCTCGGTTATTTTCTGCAGCTGCAAAATCAGTGTGCATGTGTTGCGCTCCTACAGCCTATGTCTTCATTTTTGCACCGTCGCGGACTGCGGCAAGAACACACAAGCGGGCAATCATCCCGTACCTGGACTGCGCGTAAACGCAGGTGAGCTGCTCTGAGGACAGCCATGTACATTTATGGTTCTGCTGTCGCATTTTTTACCTCTTTAAACTTAAGAGAAGGTTTAAAACAAAGAAAACCCAGATATAGCTCTGTAAACAGCCCGAAGTGCATTCTGTGCGTGCTGTACTATATATTCACCATGTTGGTTCAAGCATTTGCTGATTAAGAGAGGAATCCCTTTAATAGTTTAAAATCCAGGAATCTGGAGAGAGATTAAATTAGACTGGTGGTTAACCCTCTACAGACCAGTTTTTCCAGTGAGTTTTTTTTCCCCTTAAGTGTTGAAACAAATGGTGTAACATTGTGTAACATAACATTGACTAAATATGTTAAACGTTAAAAAAGCGTTACACCAGCACTTTCAATTAGCTTCCCAGAGATGTTAGTCTTAGTGAATTTTTAAACCCAAAATGGTAATTAGTACAAAAATTCATAATGTTTACCCAACATTTACAGGATGTTGGAGCCTCTTTTTGGGATCTCCTCTGAAATTCAATGTACAGTTGAGTCATTTTTTGGCTGCACAAGATGAGCTTAAAGAGGTTACAGTCAGCCACCGGGTCACTTGGCAGTAGATGATGTGTTTGTGGGATTAGTTGACTTTGTTTACGTTCATTCTACTTTGTATTAGATTAAACTCTTTCTTTTTTGTCTCTGTCATTTAGCACTCTCTGACATGCCTGCACTGCTCACCTCTTCATGAGATCACATCTCCTGGATATTTAGAAGAAAAGAAAAGGAAAAAACTCCCTCCTCATCACCAGTGAGGCAGTATAATCTGTGGAGCACTGACTGACTCACCATGGGCACCGTACTATCGTTATCACCCAGCTCTCGCAAATCAGGCTACTATGACAACCGTCCCGGCTCTCTCAGCCACTACCCGAGCCTCAGCAGCCGCTCCCTCAACAGCCAGAAAGACCGCGGGCTGAAGAGGGGCCAGTCCATCTTCCTCCCAGCACTCACATGGAAGAGACTTGTGGCCTCTACAAAGAAGAAGGGCAACTCGAAGAAAAGCTCTGGTGGTCCGGTGGCCCTCGGGGATCCTTTGAATAACAACAACAACATTAATATCTACCAGAAGGATCCTGTACTGCACCTCAACCGTGAGAATGTGAAGAAGTCGCTGTCATGTGCCAACCTGTCCAGCTACGAGGGCCCAGCTGGTCTGGGTCTGGGGCTCGGTTATGGACTGGGGATGGGTCAGGGACATGGATATGGCTACAGCAAATCCCAGCAGCTTTCCTCTGTGAAAAAAGTCCCCCAGGGCACGGTGACCTCATCTCCAAAGCGCGTCATTGTCCAGGCCTCCACCAGCGAGCTCCTCCGCTGTTTGGGGGAGTTCCTGTGCTGTCGCTGCTACCGCCTGAAGCATTTGTCTCCGGCGGACCCGGTGCTCTGGCTGCGGGCTGTGGACCGCTCGCTGCTGTTGCAGGGCTGGCAGGACCAGGCCTTTGTCACTCCGGCCAACGTGGTCTTCGTCTACATGCTGTGCCGAGACGTAGTGGATGGCGATCTTGTGGCGTCGGAGCACGAGCTGCAGGCCATACTGCTCACCTGCCTCTACCTGTCCTATTCCTACATGGGCAATGAGATCTCATACCCCCTCAAGCCCTTCCTGGTGGAGGCGGGCAAGGAGGCCTTCTGGGACCGCTGCCTCGCCATCATCGACGCAACAAGCTCTAAGATGCTGCGCATCAATGCAGACCCGCACTTTTTCACACAAGTATTTGCTGAACTGAAGAGTGAAGGAGGCTGCGGCCCTCAGGATTATAGCCGGGTGCTCGATCGGTGAGCAGCCATCCTTGCTGACCACATGCCTTCGTCTACACTCATGCACACACACACACACACACAAACACACACTCACAATTATCATGCAGATAGCTCCACCCCTTTTTCTTCTATGAAGGCCTATCTTAAAAGAATTATACAGAAGTATGGAAACATCCCATCTGTGCTTGTTGCCATTGTCCTACCCGTCCACAGATAACTGGTTAATTAGGATTACAGTTGTTTCTGAGTTTACTTTAACCATTTGGGGAACCATTTGGTGCACCTGCTCCCTTCCATGTCTGGAACCAGTCGTCCCAGCTGCTCCTCTGCATCTGAACAGCCTCACCTTAACATTATCAGTCAGTATGCACAAGGCAAGGAGATGCCATCAACTTACGCAAAACACATTTTTGTCCAATAGTCACAGAAGAGAAAATAGGGTTCAGACAACACAGTCCACATGATAATTTCATGTATAATACAAAGCAACATCTTGATATCCTCCGCCGTCTCATGTGTCTGCGGTTCAGAGTGACCACGACTGACGGGAACAACTGAGAGGTCCATGTCTGCTCAGTAAAAGCAAAACGAACAGGCAGTGTTTTTTTGTGGATCCTTTTGAGGGAACACTTGCTGTTTGTTTTTCCCTTCACTCACTCAAACCTGCCAGTGGCTCCCCAGTATGTTAACGTCTCATTTAACCCTGAGGAGGGAGCCGAACATGCGTTTTCCGTGGGCATGTTTGGTGTGAGCGCATGCATGGCTGTGTGCGCAGGCATCGTGCACTGGACGGCAGCCAAGGTCATCAGCTGTTTACCCCATCCTTTGTTCCCCACGTCTTGTTGACAGGGCACCCACAGCCGTGGTATTAATGAGATTAGCCGATTACTGCTGCCCCTCCCCTACGTCAACCCCTCCTTGTCCGGTCGGCAGCCCTGCAGACCTTCAGTGGCTAATCCAGCCCAGGCAGGACTGGGCAGGACTACAGACACACACACACATATTATAATACTTTGCTGTGTGTGCTTTATTTTCCATGCTGCATGAATGTGTGGCACACGTGTGCAGCTCAGGGTCCGAGGTGAAGGCAGGAAATCTTTCCAGAGGCCATCCAGGCAGAAATGACAGACGAATGCTGTTGTGGTTAAATCGGTTTGTTGTTGTCCCACTTTCTCATCCCTCACCTGCGCATCCTCATCTGCCATCAAGAGGCTCTCAGGAACTGGGAGTTCATTTCTCTCATGTTCCTCCCTCCACTAGAGAATTCCCTTCAATGAAGCCATTGGCATTTGTGCTTCAGTGACTTTAATCCCTGGTCCTCCTGTGTTTTACTGTGCATGTCAGTGATGGGTCACAGATGAGCTCCAAGTTCATCGTTTTTAGATTTTAAGAGCTTATCAACTGAAGCTCTATGAACCACTGTATTCATAAGAAGATTTTGTTCTACAGTAATTTATATTTGCTGGCAAGGTATTTTTATTCTATTTTGTTTCTGGGAGATCCCTCTCCTTTCACATGCACGCAGGGAAAGCCCGAGGAAGGGAGAGCAGCTGCAACATGCAGCCGAGAACAGAGCAGGCATCAGCGGCAGCAGACGTGATATTTATTAAGTCAGAGAGAGCATGGAAGAAGAACTGGGGTGGAAGTGGGTTGCAAAGTGACTTGCACTGTATCAGACAGCAAGTTGGCTCTGTAGAAGGGTGTCGGCTGAGCAATCAGCTGATGCGGGCTGGCGTCAAAATCAGCTAATCTGCCAAGATTGCAGCTGAGCTTGACTTCATGGCCGCCCTAAGCCAAAGCTACATCTTGGAATGCTAACAGCACAATAAAAGCTCGATTAAAGTCCAAATGTTCAAATTTTCAGAAAAACGAGGATTCGTTTAGATTTTCTAATCAAAGCTGATAAAGTCACATATTCAAAGGGTTTTGGGGAGAAAAATGAAGAGCTTTTCCAACTTATTTTTGACTTATGCGCCTTTAAAAATTATATTTGTGACTCATCACTGATGCACGTGTTGTCTAATTGTACAACTTGTTTTTAAAAGATTTAGACTTCACTCAAAAAAGAAAAAATGTAAGTACTTTACATATATATGTATATTTTTTGTCTTCTCCTCTTTTCCCTTCATCTCAAGGTCATTCAGAATCTTTCCTGTGACCCTTATTTTGGGTTCTTGAGGTGGTTTATGATGCATTTGATCCAAGAAGCTGTTTAAAACCTAAAATTCTCTTATTGTGTGAAGTGGAAATGCCTTAATCTTATTGTAGCAGGGCATCTGGAGGCTTTGGTGCTCCACCTCCCTCCTCCACGTGGCAATCACTTTGCTGTGATGCTTCGCTATATTCTCGCCCACAAGAGGGTACGATACACGAGCATCCCTGCAACAGATTTGACCTTTACACACATGCAGACGGGCTGCGACACATGTATTCTCCTTGGGTAATCCACTTCCAATCCTGCAGCCCAATCAAAAAGAGAGAGGGAACCCAGGATGAAAACAAGGAGAAATAAGCAAACAGTTCCCCTCAGTGAAGCCTTCAAGCTCAGCTCTGACAAGCTGAAGGCTGCCCCGCCGCCTACTCCAGCTCACCCAGGCTTACTGGAGTCGAGCCTCCCTGCCATCCTGAGGGGTCTCACATGAGCTCACACCAGTCAGCCTGAGCGGAGCGACGGCAGTGAGTCACGCTCTGAGAGTTGAGTAGTGAAACATCGCTTTCTCTACAGCATTGACCAGCAGCCATTTTGGACTTGTAGGTCAGCGCAGCTCTCTCTGCGTCCTGGCTTCATCTCTAACAAGGACACTTGTGTCTTAACTCACCCCCTCCTGCCTTTCCCCTCCCTACACACACACACACTCAGCTGTTGTTCCATGCCTGTTTCATTAGATTTGACACCCCACACCCGCCAGCCATTGTCAGGACGAGGAAGGGCAGAATGGGCCGGTTTGTTGGCACTGGCTTGGTTTGTGTTTGCGTGTGCATGCAGGTCAAAGTTAAGGGCAACATCTGCTTCCGCCATGCAGCTCGTGCAGATCAGGACGACAATTAAATCAGAACATACAGCATCTCATTGACATCAGTGAGAAATGAGGAGTAGAGGAGCACATCGCGACCCTTTTCTTTTAATGAAAAAGGCCTTTTTCTTACACGTGGCTCATTCTTCACTCTGTAGCAGCACAGACACAGCACAGAACCATGATTATTTAAGCTTGATCGTTACAATTTGACCCTAAACAAAAAGACATCACCACCCCCGCCCCTTTTTTCAGCACATCTGTCCAATCAGTCGGCAGCTGGATGGTATAGCTGTTCCTTTACTAACTCGCTTTTTAGCTGGAGCTGTAATTCTGTTTTATCCAATCAGAACCCCTGGATATGAGTCCCTAACGGATTCTTGCTTCTGATTGACGGCGGACACATGATGCCTGTGACATACCAAGAGATTTAACCATGATAGTGCAGTTTGGACCTCGCTCTGTAGATGGGACCTTTGTCTGGGACTTTGGCAACTCAGTGTTACAGAATATTTCAGATGGCTGTGTCCAGGAGGCTTTGGCCATTTGTGAACAATGTTACTAAAGACTTTAAGGATAAGTCTGCTGTTGTTCTTTATTTTTCTTACTGTCAACAAGCATCGGACTGAGTTTTTATGCTTTCGGACTGTCTGCGCATTTGTCTGCAAGCTGGTTCTGACTGAAGACGGGACGTGAATGTATACTTTTATTTTATGAAAAAAAAAAAAGGTGGGCACTTTAGTTTTTAGCGAACATCAATGACACAGGAGGAAATTAGTTGGGGGACTTTTACAGCTGCAGGATTTGAGTTAGGAAAACTACAGTGCCTATATTCATTAAATTAAGCAGCACGTGTTTGTGTTTAAGCTGCTGCGTATCAATAATTATTTGATCTGTTGACACTAAGAAATCTTGAAAGTACAACACTGCTTATCCTTTAAGCTGCCACAGCTCTGTGAGCTGTGTTATTTCAGTGCTGCTGTAGGTTGGCGTGTCATTTCAATGGCACGCCTTAGACTGATGATGTAAATATGAGGATGTGTAACAAAAAGAGCTGTTAAGAATGGAAAAAATGAACAAAAACAAATAGTGTTGCTGTGTAGTAGCATGCATGCCAGCCAGGTAGCTTAGATCTTTTTTTTCTTTTTTTTTACTTCTGCTTTTGTTGGATATGTGTGATGTTTTAAATGAATTTCTATGGTAATTTAGAGTCTCTCATGGCTGCAGGTGTAATTACCACGGTCTGCTCATGCTCAAAAACACTGGAAACATTTTAAAAAACACTCATTTTTCTAAAGTGCTGAAAGATCATAGCGTGTCATGTGACTCTCACACCAGGCTTCATTCATCACTTCGCTAAGTTAGACGTGGTCAGCTGGAGTGTTTTTTTTTTTTTAAAACCTGAGCTCGACCCTTTTTTCTTGCTAAATTTGTAAAGAACTGATCGAGTTAGAGGCTTTTCTCATCAGCACACCAGCTGGTGACACAAAGGCGTCCTTTGTGCGTGCAGCAGTTGTCGCAGGCAGCTCCGGCTCGGCATGCGTCCTCTCACTGATCGTAGCTTCGCCTCTGACACAAACAACACTCTAAAATTTCACCCCTACTTCACTTTATTTCTGCGACTTTTCCTGTGCCAGAACTGGGCAGATGTTAGTACAGAGATAAATATGTGACTGTCCAGTGTCCATCTTGTCCTCCTTCTCCTCCTCCACCGCTGCTGCTGCTGCTCCTGAGTTTCCATGGTTACGTTTCTCAGCCATCTTTTATAACTGTCACACCGAGATGAAGCAGCACCTCGAGCGACTTTTGTAAAGCCGCTCAAGTGTGCGTCTCTAAAAGTGAAAAAATACTGTTGATGGGGAAAACTTGAAAAAAAAAAAACAACAAATGTGACTGTTTCATTTTTTTTCTTTTTTTTTGTTTATTTTCTATTTCATGATGATGACAACGATGATGTTTACTATATTGATTATTTAATAAAGTATTGAGCTGAAATCCAAACCTGCTGTTTTCCATTTTCCACTTAACTAAACTGCCTTTGTCCTCCACACAGCGCACATGATGATATATTCTCTGCATTCAATCCAGCCAACTTCAGGCTGGCTGTAAATTCATGTGGGACATAAAAAAAAACTTAATGCACAGCCACACAATGGTGCCGCGCTGCAGATGGCCTTTTGGCTTCCTGTCAGTAAGGGCTGGGCTCCATCTGAGCATTTCTCTGCATTCAGTTGCCACCCTTTCCTTTGTTACCACAGGTGGAAATGCTGTGATGTGAAGCTGCCTCTGCTCTCCTTCATGAGAAGGTTTGCGTAGCCTGCATACGACATGAAAGCACAAACTTGGTGCTGCAGAGCTGAGACGGCTTTGTTCTGCAAGCGTACACGAGTTTAAAATGAAAAACGCAGAGAGGAAAGCAGGTTTTGTGTTGCTGATTTAGTTGCTGTGGTCAGCAGAGCATCTGCCTCGGGCTGCCTTCACACCCGCACACACACACACCGATATCTCTACATCTTAACTGCTTATCGTCCCACAACTTTGCAATTTTTTTAATCATGTATCAAATTAAAATTATGATTCAGAAACTACAGAATGTATTCCTTGTTGCTTTCACATTACTTAACAGAATATTAACAGAAAATTCTCCAAAAGTTCCAACTTATTCCAACTGGCACAAAAACACAGCACGGAGGGAAAAACAATCGTAGGCAATGTCAGCTCAATATTATTGTTAAAGGTAATATTGGATCAAATACCCCACCAATGGCTGGCTCAGTAGTAAATTGAGCTAAAGTTTTTGACTGTTTTGCTTTATAACATTTAAACATGCTGACTGAGCCATCTTTAGCTTGCCTCAGTCACACAGGCTTAAAGTCTGGTTGCCAAACCTCCAGCAATCACAGGCCATGAGGGAAAGATACGCATTCCCTCAATAGCTGGCGAGCAGATTGTTGATTCTTGGCGATGGTTGCTGTACTAAAACCCCCTTTGTGACTGTTTTGGTGGCGTGAACAATGCCACGATCACCTGGAATTTGCAGGAAAGACCTGCAGGTGTTAGTGAAACTTAAAAAAGCGTAATTAAGACCAGAAATGGTAAGGCTCATGTTGTTCCCTGAGGCTCGCTGGGCTTGGGAGCTCAGTCCTTAACTTGTTCTACAGATATGTGGTAAAGGGCTTCCTCTTTTCCTGCATCACTGTGTGATGTGGCAGAAAAGAAGTCTTTGATGACGATCGGTCCATCACCACCAGCATCAACTCCAGCAGATGCAGGGAAAGTGTCTTCTGCATCTTGACAGACCTTACTCACCCAGCACGCACACTGTTTGCCTCCCTTCCAGGCAGGCAGGAGGCTGTGAAGCGTCAACAGCAGAACCCCCACACTGAGGAAGACCTTCCCTGAGGCTGTAAGGCTGCTGAACACTGGTGGTGCTCTGTAGTCTGCTGCTCCAAGCTAAAGATGACAGGCATGAGAAACCACTTGAGTCTTCGCACTAGTCACTGCACTTTCTTTGAAACTTGTAAACTCTGTCATTTTATTATGTATAGTTAAATTATGTGATAAAGATGCTTCTTAGTCCTCATTTTTGCATAAATTTCTATTATATTTTTAACCTCGTTGGCTGTTATTTGGGACCTGAGTACAAATGTCATGCCATGTTCTGTGAATGCACATGTTGGAAAGACAATAAAAACCCTTGAGAAATGCAGCTTGTAAGGCCTCACTGTGTGATTGATTAGACAAGCTGGCATCTCCCATGCAAACTACCGGCAATCTGGTAGCGCCTGGAGAGGTTTCTGGCACAGCACCGTACCTTGTGACTAATTTCACCTAGCAACTGCCAGAAACCACTCCCCAACCTTTTGGTAGATCACACATTTTTCCATAGCAACGGGTGGCAGCTAAGGAGTTGCAGACCAGACTCTAAGCCTTTGTGACTGAGGTCTTTCCTGTGCTTTTCCTTTTTACCAAAGCTAGATATGGTTAAGTGCTTCATAACAAACACATGGGATTTCCTTTCAAAAGCATATATTTAGCTTTTGTCATGTAACAGATGTTCTCCATCTATGACTGAGAAATGACTTTTCGGTGAAAGCAGCTTACTTGGCGCGGCACTATGTCACTCTGTCAATGATACTAGAAAATGATTATTTAAATGTCATTTATTATCTCTTCCCAATGCGAGGGTGAGAGGGCAGTCGGGGAAAAATACACAGCGATGGTCAGCGCTGGGGTCAGTGGCCGGCACTGGGGACCCCTCATAGGGCAAAGAGGTGAGGGAGGTGAGGCCAGGGTTGCTTTAATAAGAAAAAAAGGAAGAAGACAGATGAGATGAGACGAGATGGAGAGGATTCACTGCAGATGGCTGCCACAGCCTGACCGAGTCCTTTCCAGCTTTCTCCTGTCCTCGGAGGACACAAATCACCAGCTCTCTGCCTCCCGGTGTCACTCTTCTATAGAGCCTCTGAGCTCCCTGCGGCTTTTCAAAGCCTCGGCTGCTGTTCACTGACTTTTATCGGTCCTATGGGAACCAGCATGCACCAAAACCCTGCTGCCATTCTTCCCATAGATGGTCTCCAAAGGCATTATCAGTCCAAGCTGTGCTGCACTATTCTGCCCAAGTCCCAGCTTTAAGATACATAGAAAAAAGAATACATGCTCTGTTATTAATATGAAGAGCAAAACAGTTGCTTTCCAAACTGTACATCGACTGCATATCCAGCTATTGCCAAGCGGGGCAAAGGAGTATATTACTGTGTAATTAGGTCACATTAGTGTGTGGTGGTCAGAATAATAAAACCCTGTTTACAAGACAAGCATATCCTCTGTGGTGGCTATATCAGTTATATCTACTCTCCACTAATGTTAGACGCAGGGGTTGTTTCCAACGCTCAATGCCGTGTTCACGTCATAGTGTAATTACCAATTTACCACTTATAAACGGCACTGGCGTCAACACTAATTAATCCTGAATGGTGAAGTTGTTTGGTTAGTGTTTAAACAAGCCAATCGACTCTTTATTTCCTGCTAATGGTCAAACGGGAAACTGACATGAAAACGTTCTGGTGCATGTGCAGCACTAGGACTAACTGGCACTAGATTGCAGTTTGAGAACAGAACATCCTTTATTTCCAAGCCTTCTACACCGATCATGAACTACCGAGGGGCTTCTTTCGCCCTTGACTGTTAGCTTAGAGATGCTATCCACACATGAGGTAACTTGTTTGTCTTCCATCACTCTACTGTGAGTGAGCCATAAAAGAACTTCTTACTTCAAGTAACCCAATTACACGCATATTCATATACTTTTTCTATATTTAACTGCCTTGTCTAAGGATGCAATCACAGGCAACTTGAGGTTCATTATCTTGCACAAGGATACATCGACATGTAACCTGGAGTAGTTAGAGAATCATTCCACCAACCTTTCTCCTTAGCTTCTGAGCCACAGCCACCCTAACTTAATCAATGCAAGCTTATGATCCGCTCTCATTGGGAATTCCTCAATCATGGGAAATAACTGTAATCTCGAATCCCACTGGATTTCCACTGCAGAATGGAAATTCTTTTAAGTCGATTAAAGTGATCAGTGTGGCTGCTCTTTTTCGTGTTACAAAAATGTTTGAAGTCCAGGCATCCATGAAGATGTAGGATCTAGCAGGGATAGAAATTAGCAGAAAGTGTTTTCAACGTAAACAAAGCAAACACCCATAAGCACAGCACCGCGATTTTTTTTTCATGGTCCTGGGTCTATGACCCAGTGAGTTGAATTGATTATTATTTATTTGCCACATTTTCGCTGTTGGTATTTTGGTTTTGTATTTCTAGGTCCTAGGTTTTGATCCCTTTGCCCCTCATGTTACTCTGTGTTCCCTGTGTTCTGTGTCCAGTCATCCCTTCCTGTGTGTTCCCTCTGTTCCAGTGTAGTCAGGTCTCTGTGTAAAGCCTGTGTGTCTGAGTCTGTGTCTTTGCATGTGTGTTGACTTAACTGTTTTATTGTGAAGGTCCGTGTTTATGTTAGTGTGGCTGGTTTTACTTTCCCTTGTCTTGTCAGCTCTGATTTCTTCCAGCTGTTTCCCACTCCCTGATTGCTCCTGTGTGTGTGTATATAAGCCCTGTGTTTCCCTCTGTTTGTTGCTGGTCGTAAGTTTAGGTTTCAGTTTCTTTAGTTAAATTTTTCCAGTTTAGGTTATTTCTTAGTTCCTGTCCTCGCCACCTCCGTGTCACTTCATTTCAATAAAAGTTCAGTCATTGCTTCAAAGTCAGTGCCTGCATCTTGGGTCCTTCATAAAATCCACACAGCTTGCCCTGCAAACCGTGACAATTTTGGATGGAAATGAAGATGGAAAAAAGGAAACAGGAAATAGCAGTGACATTTGGAGGTTAGCAAAGCTAAGCTAGTGGACATAAAATTACTGTGTGGCATGCTACAGCGCTATAGTTAAGCTAATATAAACACATTAGCAGACCTAGAATGGCTAAACTCCTCTCAATGCTAAGTCCATAGTGCAACCAAGAGAACATCTGCAGTGACCCCATCCACAATACAAGGCTAGTCAATAATGCTACAGTCAAAACAGCAGTTAAAGCCAAAATTACTGCGACTTTCTGCAACAAATTCATTCTTGTTGGAGTCGGTGAGATATCTGTTTGTGATAAACGATGCTGTTTGCATATAGAAAAACTCACATTATACACTTACATTGGAGTCACTGAATTTGACCTTTCCTGTTTGCACTGTTGGTGTCTTCTAGAATATTTTTAATTCAATTAGATGACAAATAAGACTTACTGTGTGACAGTAACTGTGTCCAAAAAGTTTATACTTCACTTCTGTTAAATAAAATTTTCGTCCTAGTAAAATTCTGAGGCTAGACCTTACTTGGAGCCAGCTTGATGCAGCTTGTTGGCTTATGTCCCAGAGCAGGATGAAGGGCTTATCCAGTAAAATTCTAGTCTGTTACTTTGGATTCCCCTTTCATCCAAACACGGTCCCTTCAATACCAGAGGGGGACATCATGGCTTCCACGTCTGTGTTTTATACAGTCTGTGAACTGCCTTTATAGCATGTATTATTAACAGGCACACCAATTAGATTTGGTTTGTTTGCTTTGACCACATGTTTTTCTATTTTAAACATGTCAGGCTGTCTCAATATAAACAGTACTAAAGATAAAGCTTTGCACTGCAGACCTGACCTTGTTTCGTGATCTTCAACACGAACACGTGCTTCTCCGCTATCGATGCACCATTCAAGGAAGTCGTGTATGAAACAAAAGCAACAGTTTAAGAAGATATTCTTCATATTGCACTTCAGCAAGCTACCCAAACAACATAAAATGTGACTTTTTTTCCCCCAAGTTTGGTCGCTGTGGTTTATCAAACGTTTCCTGATTAGTAAGCATTTGGGCTGATGGCATGCTGGCTCAGAGCGAGCCAAAGTAAAAACCAATCTCCCCCCTCATGTTACTGTAATCTGCAGCATGTGACCTCCTCTGACGGAGGGATGCTGGAAAACCTGCAGGGTTCACCAAACCAGTGGCCGCTCTGCACTGAGAGGATTTAAGGGGAAAAAACACAGCAGCTCTGGGACACATTATATTCCCACTGGTAAATCCTCTCCAACTCATTACCAAATCCTCACTGCGGGGCTGCTAATCTCTAAAGAGAGACGGACCAGGTGCCAGTCTTTTTGTAATGGAATTGCACGGCGGTTTAAATGATTGCATCAACAATTGCCAGCCCTGATAAATTAGATTAGACCTAGAAGAATCCTGTTTGCATACTATTGCTGTAAGAAAACAAGAAACTTCATGATAATCCAAAGCAAACATCAGATGAAACGCCGTTAGCGTCGATCTACATTCTAACCACACGGCTGATTGCAGCATTGTGTTTGTGCCGGCGAGATTGGTTTTTATTCACAGTGAAGAGAGATGTGATTGCTTGTGTCAGAGAGGAAAATGACTGCAAAAATGACGTGGAAGAAAAGCCTGGCAGCAGCAGCTGTGACTGTGATGGGGAAACAATTGGGAAAATAACTGTTGCATTTGTGCTAATGGAAAAGATGCCATTAAGCTAAACCCATCAAAAAGCAAAAGGAGCGCTATGAATTTCAACTGTGCTTTTGTGAAAAACATGCTGCTTTGGTGAGGCAAAATATCCCGGTTTGATCTGATGATTAACTGTTCATCTGTTCCGAAAATGTGTTTGCATGCATCGAAGACGCACGCGAACCACACTTAATAATTGGAGAGGGAGAGGCTTCAAATGCTGCTCTAACACGTAATTGATAAATCACAGCTTTTACATGAATGATTAAAGGATTACACACAAACAAATGCAGCATATAATCTCTGTTTTCTAACATACAGCCGCCTCCAGCGAGTGATTGGTGGAGCTGTTACTGGGAGAAGAGCTGTGGGTTTCATCCACAGGAGCGACAGCAGATTAACACAGAAACTCTGGAGGCCTTCGTTTGGCGCCGAAACACAGAGCTTCCACAGTAACACATGAGTCTGAGGCTCACGCTGAGGCGCTGCTCGTGGCGTCTTGGTAAACAAATCTCGGTCAGTTGCCTGATCTTCCCTCTGCAGCTTTACAGACCTTGGGATTCTCTCATTTACTGAGACTCAAACTCAAAATTAGATTTACAATTAACTTTGTTTTGCTATTAAATGCAATTTGCTGTGAAAATAGCAGCATGAGGGCAGAACGCTGAGGTGTGCCGACGGCCATGATTCCTGCTGCATGCTTACTTTAATCATTCTTTGACTAATGCGATCTCAAAATAACGAAAGATGAAGCTGCTGACTTTGGTCACCTAGTTAATAAAACCTGAGGGTCAAAAGTTCACAAGAGGTTCAGAGGAGAAACTAAAAAGTCTCACTACACCACCCTGATTACACCCTGGGTTTTGGGACTTTCCTTTTATATTTCTTTTTCTTGGATAAGCTCTTATTCTAAAATGTTAGCTAAAATTAAAGCCTCTTTCTTGGGTTTCTGATTGTTTTTTTCAGGTGTGGCCCTCACTCTAAATATCATGTTAACTGGCATCCCAAAACCAGGGATGAGTGTAGAGGGGTGGCCCCTGCTGCCTGTTAGCCCCACACCAGTGCCGCTGGGTTGGACTACTTTTAATCTTAAACTTGGATTATGCTTTTCACGTCATGATGGAAATTTCATAAGGGCGAGGGTCCATCTGTGTCTACACATGCCTGCCTGTGTTCAAGCATCAACTTCACATGCATTAAAAGGCTGTGGACTTAGGACTAGTGATTTCTTTTATGTACTTTATGCTAGTTTCTACTTCTACTCCACTATGTTTTGGATGGAAGTATTATACTTTGTACTCCACACCATGTATTTTAAAGACTTGAAAAAATAAACCTTTTAACATGTTATGCTGTATTATTATAGATAAAGCTAATCAACAACATTTAAAGAAAATTAACTCATTAAAGTGATAAACACATTAATAAATAAATATTAATGATCCAGTAAAGTCATGTAGTATAATAGTTACTTTTACTTTGGGCACTTTAAGCATATTTTGTTGCTAAATTTTAGCATTTCATACGTAGGATAATGACTTTATTTAATAACCTAAATAATTCACTACTTTTTGTTGTAATCTGTATTATGGCACATGAAAGTGAAAATCATGCCATTTTTATTGTACGCTATTTATTTGTGATTAAACAATTAGATTTTTTTTTTTATCCCACTGAGAAATCCTGAAAGTGCCCCTGACCAAAACCACCCAGAAATAAAACTACTGAAAAAGTTGCACCATTATAAAGGTGTGTGTTGCTTCAGATAACAGTGAGGCATTAAAAACAATCCAGTTCCCCCAGTTTAACAAAGTCTTAGGTTGGACTTTTTTTTGTCAGTAATTTGAAGCATAATCTAAATGACCTTAAATCTGGTGGTCACGGGGATGTAAAATTTACATTTGCATTTACAACTCTTAAACACTATGCAGCATTTTATGACACCACCAGATATTTTATCTTTATAAGGCCTGAGTTATTAGTCACTTTATTTAGCTGTTTTATTCTTTACAACTTCTCACACAACTTTTCCAAAGTAAGACGAGGTGTTTTAAACTTCCTCTGGATCGTTCACACGTTAATGTCACGTTGCAGTCATATGTGAGTCATTACAGTTGCAAGAATAAAGGTGTGAATTGGCAACAATCCTCCTGAGATGTCAAGACAGCCTTGTCCCAGCACCACTTTAAAGTGAAGAATAAAAAAAGCTGGCTTTGCTTCTGCAAGATTTAGATTTTTTTATGTTTTACATTCACTAGCTGGTTAATTTGCAGTATTCCCTAAATGCACTTTAACACTGCATAATTAAAACTTGGTAATAGCTGAGCAGTGTGGTACGACTGTAATTGTTAACCTTTTTGGAAATAATCACATGGGAACAAGTTTGAAAGGCTGTTTGCACACATGACGGATGTTTTCCACTGGTGTCCTCACTCACATGTGGCACACAGCAGGAAACAGTCCAGTTTAAATGGACTTTCACTACTAGAAATACTCCCTGTCTCTTGAGCTGGTTTGATGTCTGCGAGTCTGCTTGGGTCCCAGTGACGCAAATGTCATCATCAGCTACCAGCTGTTATCTTTATTGTTGTATGTCCTAAAAACAGTTAAGTTAGGCACTAGCAGAAGAACTGATTGGAGCATTTAGCAGCACCCACCCCCGTTTGAAAAAAAGTTGAAGATTACAGTTATAATCATGAAGTGGAACCAAATGTAACTCCAAATAATTAAGAAGCTGGTCCATAACTGCTGGAAGTATTATTATTATTTTTTAAAAAGAATTCAGAAGCTTAAGCACGGATTTAAAGACTATCTCTACTTTTAAGATTAGGCTTAAAACATTCCTTTTTGCCAAATCATATAGTTAGGGCTGGATCAGGTGACCCTGAATCCTTCCTTTAGTCGTAGGCTGCCGGGGGATTCCCATGATGCATTGAGTTTTTCCTTTCCAGTCACCTTTCTCACTCACTGTGTTAATAGACCTCTCTGCATTGAATCATACCTGTTATTAATCTCTGCCTCTCTTCCACAGCATGTCTTTATCCCGTTCTTTTCCTCTCTCACCCCAGCCGGTCGCAGCAGATGGCCGCCCCTCCCTGAGCCTGGTCCTGCCGGAGGTTTCTTCCTGTTAAAAGGGAGTTTTTCCTTCCCACTGTTGCCAAAGTGCTTGCTCATAGGGGGTCATATGATTGTTGGGTTTTCTCTGTATGTACTATTGTACAATATAAAGCGCCTTGAGGCAACTGTTGTTGTGATCTGGCGCTATATAAATAAA
>VUQR01000439.1:20102-39881 GCA_015108515.1 Hemichromis elongatus | reverse complement strand
GATTTGTCACACTCAATGTCAAACTGCCATCTCTCGAGCACCTCGTTGGTTTCCAGACACGTGATCACCAACACCAGCTTTTGCACAGTGCACTCAAACAGCCACTCTGTAACACAAAAAGAGAAAAAAAAAACAACCTTTTAAAAAGTGTTGTCATGAAAAGTGAGAGGCAGTTAAACTCCCTAAAAACATAGAAGAATTTTGTATTCTCTACTATATCCATGAGATCGTGAGTAAGGTAAAACATCTTTAGAACTTCAAAAGAGAAAAAGCACTTATACTCTGTACTTCTAGATATGATTTTTTTTGTTTGTATTCTGTAATTTCACTACTCTTAGCATTACACAATTGAGATTTGATTGATTGTTTGATATGCGCCTGAAAATTCTTGTTTCCTTAGATACAAATTGCATTAACTAAACCTGAAATGAAATTCCAAAGACATTTATTTCACAAACATTTTTTTTGTATTTTAGTACGTATTTTGCTTTTACTTTTTCTTCTCCATAAAAATCCAAAATCACTCTCCACTGAGCTGTGAGCATAGTTCTCACCAATTAAGTTTTTTCCCTTTTGTTTGGTGTTCAATGAAATCCACTTAAAAGTAAAATAGACTGAAATTTTGCTTCTTTTTTTTTTCTTCAAGATCTAAGAGCAACTTCTTGCCATGAGCAGCCTTGAAGATATAGTTACAGAACTCAAAGCCCAAACCTACAACTGGAGTGCCTTCAGACCCTGGCTGATGAGCTCATTCAGTTCCAGACGTTTTCCACTTTCTTCTTAGTTATGTTACGAGTGGAAACGCCCACTATTGATATACCTTTAAGTTGAGACACCACGTTGGTCAGATAGTTCTTCAGCTTGGGGTCGGTAGTTAGTTGGAGACTCATGTCATAGTTGGTAACTCTGGTGAATGTCTCTGGAGGATAGATGCCCCGTTGGTACAGGATGCTGTTGATGCCGAAAGCTGTGAATGCCAATAGGGAAATCAAAGGGTTCAAATAAGCAAGAATTTCAGTATTCGTAAAGTTTGAAAGCTTATGTGATTCAAACTTGAAAAGGGACAGAAGGCTACGAAAACAACTACACGCAAACAGCTAATAACACGAGAGAAAACTAACTGGGAATTATTAAATATATTAGCTCGGTAGAATAGAGGCGATGGTGCACGTTCTCGATTCTCACTACAGGCGCAGATAACTAGACAGTCTTTACAAATTATTCAGTGTGAAGGTGTGAATTGACGCTTATAGGATAAGTCAGGCTTAAACACTTTATTTTTGATCAATGGAGCAATGCGAGTACATACATGCTGCGTTCATGCTAATATGCTATCGGGCACTGTGTAGGCCTAATAGCATATTAGCGTAACATGCATGCGTGTCGAAAACGAGCAACTGAAACATGAAATAAAAGAAATACTTACAAAAGAACTCGGCTACCAGCTCCGCGCTTCCTTTGAGAGTAATTCCCTTCAAAGTGCTTGTCATTTTCTTAACACTTTTGGTTAAGCTAGCAACAGTAAATATATTGTACGCTTTCTTTCTTTCTTCTTCTACGTCTTCTGAAGATTTCAGCTACCCGCCATCCAGTTTGAATTTTGTCAGCTGCCACACTATTGCGCATGCGTTTGAGATTGCGGCGCAAGTTTGATGACGTTCAGGTTACGTTTACAATTTTGCGACACTAGAGAGCAGTGTAGAATAATTCAACACACACCTGTGCATTTTGTGAAAATGACATTGAAAGTCTGGAACACTTGTTTTTCTACTGTGAATCAGTGCACTCCTTCTGGATTGACATGTGGAGCTGGCTACAGTCCAGGCGAGTTCAGTTACCCCATTTGACGGTGACCGTAATGCAATTTGGGATGCTTGCTGAGAATGCAGATTTTTGACTTGATGATTAAAACGGTTTTGTTACTGGGGAATTTTTTTCATTCACAAATGCAGATACTTTAAAGCTGAACCATGTTTAAACAGATGGCTGAATGACTTTAAACTTTGGACTAAGTCGCTGAAACTTGTGACTGACAGGAAAACTTGTAAACTTGTATTATTTAATAAGTTTAAACAATTTTAAAAGAAACCCCCACTATTTAATGTTTATGATTGCCCTTTTTGTTCATCCTATTTGTGCCTTTGGTTTCAAGTCCTTCAATGACTGGTCTTTTTTATTCTTTCTTTCTTTTGTCTTTATTGTTTTCTCTTATCTCATTGTAACGCTCAATCGAGGGTATTTGGATGTTTGAATTAACGATGGTGCCTTATATGTTATTTTGCTGTTTATAAATAAAGTTCATTTAAAGAAAAAAATAATTTAACACGTTCTGTACGTTACACAGGGTTGTTGGCGTTTATTTATTTTCTTGTGTTAAAGCCCTTTCTGCTTTTTTAATTGATTGTATATTAATGTAATGTGTCACTGCACAAATGACTGAATTGATAAATTAATATACACCATGTTTTATTAAACCTAAATAGATCCAAACAACTATTGTATGCAGATTTGGAAAAGTCCCTCAGCTTTCACCCAAAGAATCAAAATTGCAAAACAAAACAAAGGCAACATCAGCTATTGCTAGCTTTCAAGCCTTGTTTGCTCTGTACACTGCTTTTTGCTATACTTGAATCTATGTGCTATTTTTTTTTTGTTTGTTTATCATAGTTGGCTTCTTCTCAATCAGTAATTGTCTTTTTCTTTCTGGAGGAAAGCCATGTGGGACCTGCACAAATCCAGGACCACTAAGTGGGCAGATGAGATTTGACCAACTTCTCCTAAAATTCAGAAAAGCTTCAAACCTGTGGGAAACTTGTGATTCATCAAAAATGGCTTCTTTCCAGCTGCAGCTGGTCTCATTAAGAAGGTCCCCAGACTGACACAAGATACAAACACCATCAAACTGTCAGGAAGTATTTGTATTTACACATCTGTTAACTTTCACTTCTAATTTGCACGTTTCATTTACATGTGAAATATCAGACACATTTCTTAGTAGATGAAAATTTACATTCATTGGCAAGTTTCTGGTGGCCAGGTCATAACTCATGGGGACCAGCCAGTCACAGACTGAATTATCCACATGGGCCAGTCTTTCCAGTGGGCCCACCACCTGTAGGAGAGGCTGTAGGAATCAGGCGCTATTTTGCTAAGGGAGGGGGTGGAGTGGTTCTTGGAGGAGAAGAGCTGGAACTTGTACCACAGGTTGCAAGATAGCAACTACATATGTCTGGCCTCTCCTCAGTGGAGATATGATGTTCTGAAACCAGTCTTTTTGTGAACTACAGCACACAAATAGAGTTGTTTTTAATGAAAGATAAAATGCTCATATCCCAACAGTTAGGTACCTATATGTTAGAATTCTCTCCAGTTAATAAGACATTTCTTCCTGCATCTTCAAGTTGGGGAATGGGTCCTGACTGTTTTGTACATTTGCACATATGCAGAACAAACAAATTGAGCTGCTGCTTTTCTACAGTTGAGATGTTTTGGGCATCTCATCAGAATGACTCCTACGTGAGGTGTTTTGGGAACTTCCAACTGAGAAAAGATCCTTAGACAAACTGAGAACATACTGAAGAGATCACACTTTAGGTGGAAGCTTTTCACTTTATTCAGAAGCCTGTATGAGAGTTGTTCTAGTGCAGCAAGTCTCCCTAGTTGAATATGCCATACAGAGCCAGGTGGGGTGGAAGGGGCCTTCTACTGAGAGATATTCAGCAACCTTACGTGGAGCATGTTTAAGGAGTGATGGGTCCCCCCAAAACAAATAGGGTTTAGGGTAAAGGTTAGGGAAAGCATTATATCCCCATGAGGATAGCAACACCAGACTTTCACACGGTCTGCAGTATACTTGTGCTAAAGAAAAAACAAAATGTTTTTATTCCCCTCCCAACCCTTTCTTCAGCAGCATCAAAAAACTAACTCCCCCCTCTCTCTCCCTTTTTTTATATCCTTGTTTCCTTTCTCCCTTCACTTCCTTGCATTTACTGTCTCTTGTTTCTTTACTCATATCCTTGTCTGACACTTCTTCTTCTTTAACACTTTTTCAAAATACATTTAAAAGTCAATTCAGGATTTAATGAATCAATATAGCTCTATTCAGACTAAACACATTTCTCAATTCACCTGCACTACAGGAATATCTGGACCATGGCCAATCTTATCTTATCTTATCTTATCTTATCTTATCTTATCTTGCTTTAAGACACAATGTGCAGTCTTCACAGTATCATCTTGCATCAGCTGATTCAGCATCCAAATAGTTGTCACAGTGTGAAACATTATTATAAACCAAATACAATGATTTGAAACCCATATTTTATGCATAATAGATAATAATAGACATGCAGAACCCATCGAAAGAAAAATGTACCATTTTAAGGAAAAAATTTGAACATTGTGATTTTGATAGCAGCAACATGTCTCAAATAAGTTCGGGTGGATAAGCAGTGATAACCTTCTTGCCAGTGAAATATTTATTTATTATTTTTAAAACTGACAGTATTTTGTGCTGTTGAGATTTGAGATTATTTCATAATTAATGGCATTTTTGACTCAGGAGGGAGAGCGGGTTATTTATTTATCAGTCAGTTTGATCACAGGCTCCTCCGGTCTACATGTCAAAGTATCACTGGACAAGGTACAGAACCTTAAGGTGCATTTATTCATGCAAATGTGAATTTGCATATTTATGTTACAAAAAGCATATCAATAGCAATATTGTGTGAAAGTTCCGCATTTGATATGTTGTTTATTATGATTTTATTATGATATTATGATTTCGGGTTAAATTATATCCAAATGTTGATTTTTGCCTTTCTCTATCTTTTCAGTGTCGTATCTTTTCAGTTGTTACTCTTCCATAAAATGATTGGCCTTTTCTCATTCAAGAAACAGTATGCAGTCCTTTACTTAGGTCTGATTTGTTTTTGTTTTTTTGCTGTCATTCCCGTGTGACTATTTTATTAACCAGTTTAAGTGGGAGATGGTAGGATAAACGATAAATCTGTATTGCAGGTTTGAATTATACCATAGTGTTAGGAGAACTGTAATCTCTAAAGTAGTGTTAGTTGGCTTGAGTCCATTTGTAACTTTAGTCCAGTCTTCATCTTCGAGAGCTAAGTGTAAAACCAAACTGGTATCACTTATAAAGCCTCTGTTGGTCTGTATTAACAGCTACCAAAGGACTATTTGCAGAACTAAGTCACTTACTAGCAGATGCAGAGAAGGCCAGATTCAGTGGGGATGTCTTTTTAAAGGTCACCTCCACTTCGTGCTGGTTGAAACATTTCTTAAGCTAGGCCTGATTCCAGCTCAGAAAATACCACAAACAGGCAATGATTTCAATGAATTTCAGAATTAGCAAATGTATAAATTAATTGAATTTAACTTTAGTCTATCACAACTGGTTGTCTATTTTGTTTTTCTGCAAATACGGGAACACACAATGCACATCCCACTGCGTTAAGAGTTGTGTGAGAGAAAGTGACTGCATGCAAAAAAATGGGCTGTTCTTATTGAGAAAATGGCTTTCTAACAACCAGGTGTTATCTTTCTTTTGCCTCCTAAGCTTCATCTGGTGGTTTTTAAGAAGTCTTCACTTTTTAAATGAGATTAATGAACACCACAGTGACCAGAAAGTGTGCGTGGAATGCATATTCTATTGTCTTTCATCAACATCATAAATCCCATACTTGTTTGTGTGTTAGACCAGGCATACAGCCAGTTTATTTCAGTTGTATTGAGGTACAGCTTATCACTGAAACACTAAACAAGATGACAAGGTTGTCTGGACCTTTATTTTTGAATTAATCACAGGAGTAATGCTTGGCTTCTATGGGGTACTAGAGAGTACATGAAATTAACTGTTGGTCTCTGTGAAGGCTAAGTACTTTATACATACAAGGATTTTTGTAAGACTAAAACACAGAAAGTTCAAAGAACCCTGAACAGTGCCTGCTAACTAAGCTTGTAAGTAGCTTTAGAGGTGATATCCAGGACAGAAGAACATTGATGAAATTGCTAAACTTTTAGAAAGTGAGTGTTTTGGTAGGCTTTTATGTACAGTCTCAGCAGTTTTACTGGCCAGATCAGCTCTTACACTGGAACATGCAACACTTTTTTCACATTTTTCCTCTCCTGTAACCAGCAAGGGCATATTGATTTTTTGTCAAGTACATATTTACAGCAAAGAACATAATGAAATACTCCATAGTGTAATAATTTACCTTCACATTCCTCTCCTGTGTTATGGTTGTCTTACCTTAAAAGACTGGCTGCAGCACTGGGTTTTCAACCCTCAGTCAGGCTCTTTGCCTCATATTTCTTGGCACTCTCTGTGCAACAGCTGGAGTTCTGCAAGTGACGTTTCATGTCTCATTCACACACAGATGCACACATTCCTGCATTTCCTGTAGAAACCAAATGCAAGCCTAGTTTTTACAGACACACAGTCAAGTGTGTCTTAAAGTTAGCTATAACACTATACTGAATATTAAATGTGTAAGAACATTTTAGCTAAATAACATAAAAATAAAAACTACATTTCTGTAAAAGGGTTGGGATTCACAGGCTTTGATGATGGGCATGTTTATTGAGACTATGGATGTCTTCAACTGTGTGAGTCAACAGGTTTTAAGGTCTGGGTTTTTATTGTAATATATGTACTTTTCTGAAAATATGTTTCTAGCATGAAATAATAAAAGATAGGGGACAGAGGGGTGATTTGTGCCAGCGGTAAGTTGTGCCACCCCTTGTTTCTAGGGAACCGAGACCGCAAAGCTAGTCTCCTCATTTTTGAATGTATAAATGTATTAAATTGGCCTTTGATGTTGTAAAATAACTTTAAATGAAATAAAAGTAACTTATGTTAAATTTGTCTAGCTTTTATATAGCATTACAGTTTCTGAGATCAAAATGTACTGTTTTACTTTAATAGTCAATGGCAAAATGTATTCTGCACTGGAGGCAAGTTGTGCTAGAAGACCACTTTTTTTCAGAAAGCTATATTTCTTAAATACTATATTTCAGATTCAAAGTGATTGTTCCCTGGGATGCACAACATCATGAATATATATTTACATATTTTAGTTGGAAGCATTACTCTCATGGCCACGCTTTAAAGTACTTTAAGTAAAACTGGCACAACTCACCCCTCTCTCCCCTAATAGTAAAAATAAAAATAAAAAAAACTGTGAAACTAATAAAAAAAAAGTTAAATGTTAAATTAAATTAAATGTCAAACAAAAAAAAATTATAGGGTTTTTACCTTAAAATATAGAGGACCTTGAGGAAGCAAGCTAAAACTAAACTATTTAATAAAAACAAAAACCAGAATGAAATAAAAATTAAATTAAATACAAGTAATTGTATTTAATTTAATTTAGTATTTGTCGTTATCTACAACTTTGGAACAAATGGTTCTGTTTCTGTGCAAAGATAAACAAAGGAACTGGCTTTCAATTAAATCTTTCTTGTCAAACTGGAGCGGCATCTTTCAGCTTGTTTATTTATTCCCAGTACATCCATTTTACCCTTTAAAAGGTATTTTGTTGTAAAATCTGAGGTTGACGTTTTCTTTGAAAGACAAATATTCCCTTTATTTTACAAATCAGTTTATATGTTGGCCTACAGCCCTATTAGAAACAATCTTAACACTAAATTTTGAAGTCATATGCAGAGCTTCCCAAAGTAAACAAGTTTGAATTAATGTTGGCTGATATGGGAACAAATACAGTAACTTAGTCAATAACAATAAGACAATAACTTAGCCCAAGCATATGTATATCTCTCCAAGGGTGATTAGGTTTCAAAAATCCCACAAAGTTTTGATATTAACAAATGGTAAATGTGCACACTTTGGAGAAGCATTTTTAATCCCGTAAAGGAATCATAAAGTTTTACTATGGATTTGTAAATAGATTCATCACCAAGTCTGAGTTGAAAGTGAAATGCTGGTCGGTGCTTGTATTGCATGTTTAAGCTACATGTTAATTTTCTCACCATGCATGGCATGGCATGGTTACTTGTCTAGGCCTTATTTGTCAGTTAAGTACAACACACGTGTCTTTGCAGAATGAAACAGAATGAGAATTAGACTTGAAAAGGAACAGATGTGAAAAAGTTGTCAGTGACAATGTTATTTTCTAACTGTCCATTCAGACATGCGTGAACCACACTTTCTGCCTTTTTTTCCCTCTTTTTTCAAAATTTTTACTGTCCAGTCATGGCCAAATATGGCAGAATTACAGTTTTAATTTTGCCTTATCCATAAACTAGCTTTAGGATCCAGTCTACCAATTTTCTTATTTATAACAGGTGAGAAAATATTTAATTGTCGGGGTTACCAATAGAACATCCTATTTATGTATTTATGTAGCTAGCATGTACAGTACCTTTTCCAGTATCAGTCTCTTATTGGGGTTACACCCTGAAAGTTTTCCCACAAAGTCCTGAATCTCAGACTCTGACTCAGCATGAACAGTTTATGGAAGACTCCACACAGCTGGGGGGCAAAGGCTTCGAGGATGCGGGGACTCACTCTGTCTGGTCCAGCAGACTTGCCTGATTGGAGCCTCTCCATTTGCCTCTGAACCTGGTCTTGAGTGAAAGTGATAGGTGGGGGAGGGGTGTCAGGATTCTTAACGGAGGCAACAGTGCCATGTGAAGAGAGAGGCAGGCACAGGCTACGTCCACACTAGTCCGGATAGATCGGAAGACGGAGCGTTCGCCTGAAAACGATCCCCGTCCACACTGTTGTTTTGAGTCGTTTTTCACACAGTTGTGCGTCCAGTACCGCGCTTGCATGAAACGTTAGACGAGATGACCTGAGTCATTTCCATGTGTTGTTAATTTACTTTCCGGCTCTCAAGCGGCAAAATGGCAAGACAAAGCACCGAATGTGTCAAATGGAATGATAATGAGGTGGAGTTGTTGCTCCGAGTCACAAATTAGTACATATTAATCTTCAACACTTCCACTAAAAACTTTGAGCAAACAAAACAACTGCGGTACGATGCCGTCTGACTATCTTGGTTAAAGTGGTCACATGACTGCATCATATGACTAACATACATCATCGTTTTCAAACATCTGCGTTTTGGCCGTCCACACTACGCGAAAACGCTGCGTTTGCAGATCGATGCGTTTTCCCTCCGTCTCAGTGTGGACAGGAGGCCAAAACGGAGACAAAACGATGCGTTTTCAAACGAAAATGCATTAGTGTGGACGTAGCCACAGTGGTGTGGCTCTGGATTCCAGGCTGACTACAGGTGAGGTTGTAGGGGGTGTGAGCAGACATTGTAGTGTCAAATCTGTTGAAAAACAAATTCAGCTCAGTAGCTCTGTCCTCATCTCCTCCAGCTCCCCTGCTGTTGGTTGGCCTGAATCCAGTGATGGTCCTCATGCCACTCCACACCTCTCATACTGTTCTACTGTAGTTTCCACTCCAGCTTCCTCCTTTAATTGTCCTTAGCCTCCTTGTCGTCCTTTAGTAACATCTAGAAACACCTTAAACTATTCATTAACTAGGCACCCTTAAAACTAAACATGCTGTTTAATATTTGATTAATAACTGCACTTTATGATAGTGAGAACTGCCTTTCGGGTAACGGGGGAGATATTGTTTTTGCACGCTTATGTGGACTGAATCTGGGTGTTGTGTGCTTCTGTGGTGCTGTTTCTCCTTCAGAACAGAGGTGCTGCTGTGTAATGGGTGAAATGAGGAGAGAGAGAAGAAAAGAGTGTGATCTAAACAGTTTGCACTGACATTAAAGTGTGCCTAAAAATGAGACATCATCTCCAGTGTTACAAACACAACACACCTGAATTCAGTGAACACTGAATATTTTGAGTGATTATTTTACCCTTGCAAACCCACGATCACAAATTTTAGGGTTCCCCCATCTTTCTGTTTGTATGTGGGGCAAAGTCATCCTCTAGAATGTAGGCAACAGAAAATACAGCTATTTTTTAAATTCTCTTTCAGTGCTTGTTTCCTAAATAAAATAGTCATTAGAATTAGAATTATGTTCAGTTAACAACATTTGCTTCTTTGCTTTATTTAAAATTTGTGATTATTACAATAAAAACTGCTACTAATACTTTATATCATTTGTCTTCCAGCATTTGCAGAAGGCCTGCCTTTCGACCTCTGCTGACTCTGGAATTGCCCCTGTAGCAGCTTCTATTTGTCTTTCAGCCTGCAGCAGTTGAAAGAGTTCATTCTAAGAGTTTCCATTGTGTATTGTCAAAACTCATCTGGACTAGTGAAGCAAGAAAGTGATATTTCACCTAGGTTTCTCTCTTTATAGACATTTCTTTTTCATCATTTCTTGTTGTGTTTTCATGTTTTTGTGGAACTGAGTTGATAAATCCATATTTTTTGCAGGAATATATTCCTCATCTTTCTTCGGTCACTTTTGAAATCAAACTGTTCATGTGCACTTCTTGTTCTTCAAAGACTTTTCTACTAAATCAGATTTATGTATGTTGCCCTCTGTTCTGTTAATGACCACAATAAATGTTTCATGAGAAGCACATCTGTTGACCTCTGCGGGCATGGATAAACAGAGGGAGGATGGAATCATAGGGCATGAGAAGCACGGGGGGAGGGGGAATGGGGAGGATCTCTGAAGGAGACAGGGGAAGGGAGGTTCCTTAACTTTTCTGGCACCTCTGTCTCTCTTCCGTCCCTGCAGCACTGACGTAACACACTCACACAAAAACATACTCAGCTGGCTCTGGTTTAGCCACGCAACTTGCATGTGGATCACTGCAGCTCTCATTGTGCTGCCATTATTTAATAGTAGGTTTAGTGCAACACAAAGTGGCGTTTATGTGGCTAAATGTATCCTGTAACAGCAACTAGTGAAATTCTGCTTTGGAAAATTTTTAGGTGTCATTTGGGGGAGGCTGTTATCCAAGGCTTCTAATAGAACAAGTTTTTACAAAGTGTCAAAATCCCCCATAAGTAAAATGATTCTGTTGCTTATTATCTGAGATTTGCGCAGACCTCATTAAGGTCACATGTCAGATTTTCCTCAGTTTTAACAGCACATTACTCAACATAATGCACAACATGTGGCTCCACTACAACACAGATTTTTAGCATTACTTGCTCAGAGAAGAACCGAATGACTAAGTGATGTAGAGCATTACTGCTACTACGACTTTGTCTGTTTTATTAAAGACATGTGTGGTGTTTTAGCATCACACACACACACAAAAAAATACACAACATGAGTTTCCAGACATGAATGGAATTAGAAAGAATTGTTGAGACTATATTGTTTACTGCATGGCACTGTTTTGGACTTCAGTGTCATAGTAGTGACATAAACAAGTAAAATATCTTAACACTTTTTAATGAAGGGGGATGCTATATTGATTTTAATATATTATTTAATATTCTTGTTATTTTTTTTGGTTTTGGTTGTTTTGAAAAAAAAAGTTCATACTAAGAAAGTACTCCACTGTTGTAATTGATCTAGTTAGATAAAGTGTGCCTAAATGTAACCCAGTCAAAACTGTGTATATTTGTTTTTTTAAATTCAGGGATCTGTGTTTTTTCAGAAATATGTCATGCTCATAATCCTGTCTGACCACAACCTCCAATCCACAGATCCATCATAACCTGAGGTATACACACACACACACACACACACACACACACACACACACACACACACACAGATACATACACACATGTTGTGTATTCATATCTTGTGGGGGCATCTCATTGACATAATGCTTTCCCTAGTCCCTTACCCTAACCAAACCATAAAAAATTAATGCCTAACCCCGACCCTTACCCTAACCATAACCTAATTGTAGCCCTGACACTAAAACCACATTCTGAGACTCAAAAATGCCTTCAAACTCATGGGGACCGGGACTTTGGTCCCTACAAGGGCTGTCGGTCCCCACGAGAATAGTAAACTTCCAATTTTTCGTCCCCACGAAGATGTTAATACCCATCCACACACACACACCTACACAGAGAGAGAGAGAGAGAGCTGTGGTATCATTACAGTTTTGTGTATCCAGTGAGAGCAGGTGAGCAGCAATGAAAAAGCTCTTTTCAGCACAGTCCATGCATGCTGAAAGAAAGTCAGTGTGCCGTACTGAAACACTCCTCATTTATTTGTGTCAACAAGGGCTCACACACACACACACACATACATACACATCCATATATATAGCTATATGTGTACTGACTGCAGCTCCAAGTCCGCTTCACACAACTTTGACCAGTGAGCAAATAAGGCTGCTAAAAATAGCTGAGCAAGGGCTACTGTAAGCTTCCTTTGTGTGAGTTTGGCCAGGATGTTATTAAATAGAGTGTGTGTGAATCAACATCAAACTACTCTATGATTGGGATAATTGCTTATAGGAAAGCCTCAAAATGTAAAGGTTCACAATGAAAAGGAACAAATATAAATAGAATAGAAGCATAAAGAGTCTTTAAATAAGAAAATCTGATGAAATAAGTGAATTTCTTGAAATATTGCTAACTTCAAGCTTAGTGAAAATTAGTGAAAAGAGATTTTTTATCCATACACTCAAATTAAAAATTATTATGGTGAGACCTATAATTATTTCAGTGAAGTCACAAATCTAGTTTCTGAATCTTTATTTGGAAATTTTTAGGCTCTTGTATGCAAATCAAGTAAAAAGAAAAACTCAGGGCTCATTGTGTTAATGTCAATTTCACAGTCTACACTGCTAAATTAGTGCTTCCTTTGTGAGGGATGATGTCTTTATTTCAACTACTTCTCCATTTCCCAACTAGCAAATTTCCCAACAGCTTTTCCATTGTTCTTATTACCAAATACGATCATTTCCAAAATTACACAAAGTCCAAAGTTTATTCTTCACATCAGGCCTGATAAGAAATGGAAATAGATTAAACACAGGAAATTAGATTACATTTGGTGTCTTCTTTATATATTTGCTCAATCACCATTTTATATTTTAGTACTGAGTTCCTTTTCATAGTTTCTTTTTGGGTTTGTGTGGAAAAAGCCACCATTGTGTATTTTTAACTATTCTTTTTTCTGCATCATATTTCACTAGCATTACAGCAAAGCTTTTCCTCTGACTGAATAATATCAACAATTATGTTGTCTCAGCCTTTTATATATGTTGTTTTTGTTTGTTTGGTTAATTGGTTGATTAATTGATTTTGAATTTTTAAAATTGTCTCTTTTAATTTTCGTTGTTTTTAAGTTCATTTTTATTGCCATGTTTCCATCTTGTTCTGTCTTTTTTTATTACATGAATGGAATGTAAGATAACAGTGAATACGAATGTCTTAAAATCAGCAGTCTGACTCAGTAATGACTCAGTGAATGTTATGTAAATGAGGTGGCATAAAAAAAACCCTGAGGTAACTCAGACTGAGTTTGCATATCTGCAGAAGTACAAAGCCTGATGATCTTATGCAGTTTTAAGACACAAATACCTCCTAGTTTCTTTTCCTCCGCTTAGTAATATGCTTAAATTCAGCAGGTTGTCTTGCCTGATCTGAGGTCGTATTCGAATGGTCTTGCCTCACCGCGTTCAATGGAGGCAGAGCATGTGTGGCGCCCGCGAGAGGCTCACGGGTGCCGTGGTGTTTTTTTCCCCAGACGTGGCGAGGGGACTATTTCAGCACAAGTCCATGTATATCCATATTGTGGTTTCTTATGTCTTCTGTCATGAAAATACACTTAATTAGTTATTAGAACCTAACAAAAAAAAAATTAGTTAAAGGTGCTGTTAGGTAGTTATATAAAATAGCAGCAGACTGACCTTTACTGTTATCTATACTCAGATTCAGCTGTCTAAAACTGGAGCTCTAGGACATGTTTTAGTGTGACACAACAGAGTCTCTGTCTCTGTAGAGTCGTTGACCTCTGGCAGTAAAGGGGTGGAAGGAGAGGGAAAATGAAACTTCCCAGGAGACCAAGCTACTGCCAAAGACACTATGGTCTCTAATGTTCAGCTGTAATTAGTTTCTTGCTGGCTGAACTATTAAAACTCCAGTGGCACTCTGCAGACTGCCTTCTTTTGTTATCAGTGCATAATTTCATTGTATTTACATTAATTGGAGCAAGACATTCTGTCAACAAACAGCCCCAAGTCAAAGTTGTGACTAGGACATTTCATTATTTATGAAATACATACATAAGCATTGTAGCAGCTTATTTTGGAGGCATTTGGTCTTAGCTGTTGGCCTTTTTTATATTGGAGTCCAGTGCACCCAAAATAGTGCACTTTCTTCAATCTCGAGTGGATTTTTTTTTTTTTGTTGGACAGATGCCATTAAAATATAATATTTTTACAACCTAGTGCAGTAATTCTAATCATTAAACGTCATGCCGATTGTAACATTAATAAACAAAAACATTCGTTTCCAAGACATTTTCCTCCTCTTGCAAAAATACTCCTGCTCTGTCTCAGAAAAAGGCAGCAGCAACTCTGATCGGCCAGCAGGGGTCTGGTCCCAAACCTGGCAAAAAACAATGGCGTACGTTAGTTTGTGTAAAGACTGTTACCATGTTGTAAATTTTTGTAACTCCTGTGGCTCAGTGTGAAGTTAGTAAGCTCTACAACCTTACCTCAATAGATGGCCACTCTTGTTGATAGTCTTGAAATGTAGGGGTAGTAATCGAAATTCTTTGCAGATGGCTGGAATTGTACTTTCTGTGAGTGCAAGTCCACTAGGGTCCGATCCCCTGGAACAGCAGGATTGGAGACTTTATGGTGGTCAAAGTGACTGGCAGTGTAGGTAACAGACACGGGGGGTCCAGAAATGAAGATGTAGAAACCCGACATTCACGTGGTCTCAGCCAGTTAGCGAAGGAGGGGCGAGGGCAGCATGAAAGTAGACCTGATTCAGGTGATATTGAATCTACTGGCTCAGGTGACAGGAACCCGCAGGCCCTCACAGGTGGTGCAGGACCACAGGCAGAGGCTGTTAGAGCTGGGCAGAACACAATGGTTCCGCAGGACAGACTAGATTTACTGTCTGGGGCAATGCAGGTCTTTTTGGACTCACTGGCTGGGCCAGCTTGGGCTCAGCATAGTCCGGATTAGCAGGCAAAAAAGATACAGTTAGTTGGCTCAGTAGAAGATTCAGAACTAGGAAACTCAGAAGTGTCAAAATGCTTAGTCAGGGATGTGGCAAGTTCTGAGGAAGCAGCTTCTAGGTTAGGCTAATCTGAAGAAGCAGAAACTAAGGCGCAGAACTACAGTGAGTGGGATCTCAGGGGAGGCTGCAGAGCAGAGCAGTCTCTGGGGTGGCCCTGGGCAGGCTCATAGAAAACAGGTCTGGCACAGGACCACCAGTGTGTCTGCAACTGGCCTTGTGCTGGCCCATGTGTGGGCCACCGCTGGCAAACCAGATCTGGGCCACGAAAGGGCAGTCCTTCTTTGTGGTATGTGGGCCATTTGTAAGCACATTGTGTGGACCAATCTTGCTATGTGGGGAAGATCACAGAGAAGAGTGAAGTAAAGGAGGATTGTTGTGCCAAAAGAGGATGCAAAAGATAGGGTGATGATCCAAGACACCAATAGGGAACACTTCAAAGGAAGAAGAAGAAGATAGTGAAGTAGGTTAACAGAAAGAGATCTGGGAACAAAGGTGTTCCTGCTAGTAAGACTTCCTTTGTAAAGAAGTCTGTCTGTGTGTTTGCTTCAGAGTTAAGTCACACAATGAATAAATTTAAGACATTAATTATCATACATTATTAATATAAAATCACTTTTTTGTTTACATCTTGCCATTTCTTGTTTGGCAAATTGGTCTGTTCGCTGAACTTTTCTACCTTACTTGTTGATATGAATCACTCTGTGCAATGCAGATCACCAGCTTGGAGCCAACAAATTTCCTGATTGCTTGCCACTGCTGCACCCAGTGTGTGGGTGTAGATTTGGAGAATGAGTTAGATTAGCATCTAAGACAGCAGAGTGATTTTTCACAAGTGGGGGTAGGTTGAAGAATAATGAAAGCAGATGTCACTGAGGTTTTTCTGATCAACCCTGCTGACTCATTCTTATTTGCACACATGCACATTGTATCTCTATTCGTGACTTCCTAAAAATTTATTTTCTAAGAGTTTTTTTCCCCATGCTGTTTGAATGCACTATCATCACATAACATATTCAGGGTGTCTCCAAGATGCCAACACCTTGGTCATTCTGACCAATGAAGTCATTTGTGTGGATACTCTTGTAGCAACAGCATAATTTAAGGTCTGGGATATATTAGAGACCAAGTGAATAGTTTGTGGTTGATTTGGGAAAAACGGGAAAAGTAGATCTGAGCTACTTCAACAAGAGCAAAATTGTATCACATCTATGAAATGGCTATGTTTATGCAGTTTTCTTGTTTGGTGGTACTTACTAACCAATAGAACGACCAAGGAAAATCTCAGTGCAAATCTCAGTTTTGTCCTTTACCAGTTGCTCTGTCTCATGTTTACTTGTTCCATGTGAAAACAGAAAACTCTGCAAGAAGAGGAGATGCAGAAGTCCAAATAAGTAAGCCAGGGAAACAGAAAGTGTAGAGGGCTTGAAACTGAGATGGTTTACATCTGAAATGCAAAAGAAGAAAGGGGGGAACTTAATGCTATACCTTTTTCAGAACCTCTACTTTTTATGATTTTAAAATTAGAGCTTTCATTAATGGCTTCCCAGCTTTGAAAAATATCGAGTTGGGATAACCACATTTACTCACTTACTTGGTGGTGTTCCAGGGTAGAATAACAACAAGTTGGCCACAATAGGTTAAACTGGGTAACCCATGGCACACCTAACTGACCCTTGTATGTAAAATAGGTGGAATTAAGACACAGTTCCAAAAGCAAACACACTTGGTAGGTGCTGAGAGTGGTCCTGTTGCTGAGTTTGGGGTCATACTGTAATCTCTTACAAACTACCTGCAACCTGTTACTGACTATAATGCATGTAAAGAAAGATGTAACATCATACAAGACCATTGTTGCCTCCATAATGACATCTCTCACCTTCTCAACAGAAGCCAAGATGTTCTGGATTTGGTTTTCTAAGCTGCCTACCAACGGGATGAGGATTGAAACCAGAAAATTTGAGATGTTATAGGTGACCGAGTTGATCATACTGACAATTGGTCTTAAAGGTGCACCCTGTTTATCTAGTTTCAGTAAACCATACAGACTTGGTGTAGATTCCCTTGGGTATAGCCTGTGGTATGAGGTCCAGTCAGTAGCATTGTCCTGTTCTAACTGCTTCAGACAATCTATTGCCCTCTTCCTGTAACCACTTTCTGGGTCTCGTTTCAGATGCTCATAAGTGCCACTGAGCAGTGACAACATTTTCTAATAATAGTTTTCCTGGTTTAGCAAAATCGTGCATCTGTCCTTTTATGCTAAAAGGATGATAATGTTGTTGTCATTACTAAGAGATGTGAGTGCCTACCTCTCCTCAATGCTGATGTTGGATGCTGGGGGGTTTGCATTGCTGAGACAGGCCGAAACATTCCTCCATAGTGCTCTGCTTCCATGTCTGCAATGTTTTTGTTTGGAATCGCTGTTTCTGTGGCTGTTCTACTAGCGGGATTTGTATCTATAAGATATTTATTCTGCCTTAATGTCTCAGCAGAAATTTTGGGATCAAACGTTAGATTCAGGCTGGTCCCCGATTCATATCACTGCCATCTGAACTCTAACCTTCTGCTCATCCTTAGTGCGTTCAAAAAATACAGAAGAAAACTATATTACTTGTATTAAATTAGTTCCTCTTAATCCACATACAGTAAAGCTAAACGTGGGTAACAAATGTTAATAAAATATTTGCAAGGGAACAATTTTTTTTTTTATCAACACTGTATAGACCAATAAAACCAAAAAAGTTAGCTGAAAACACATTGAATCAAAGCATTTAAGTTGAATCTTCTCCTTCCCCTCATCAACATTCCATTTTTGGATGAAGACTATCTTAGCTATCTCTTGTTAAAATACACTATCTGCCTCACAACCTGTTTTTTCTGCCTTTGCCTTTGGCTCCAGTGGCATGTGTGTGTAGTGTCTTCCCTCTAGCTGTGTTATTTACCTGGAAGTCAAGGATGAAACAAGGGTTTCCACTTACCATGCATACCTTTGCATTAAACACATCACAAAAGGCAACTGGTCTGTGGGGAGGATTTTCTCAACAGCTTGTTCTTATCTTTTTTTTCATCTGAACATACTCAGGGTGTCAAGGCCACCATTACAACTATCATCGTGTTTATCGCCCCATTCTCTTTTGCGACTTGGAATCTTTCTTTAATTTTAGAGTTTTCGCACGTGAGTACAAGAAGACAAGGGCACAGATCTTTCTTCTTACTTTTAATTGGAATTAAGGAATGTGTAAAAATTACTGACACCGACCTTGAAACGAATTTAAAAAATTAAATTAAGGACAAAAACTACCTGTCACTTTTAATTTGTTTGGATTGATACATTATGTTTCACTTGTAAGATGTAAGACACGCATTCTGATATAAAACTAAATATAGTGTTATTATTGGTCTGTTTTATGAAACAAGCTTCAATTATGACTCCCCTTAATGATCAGAATTGAAAGCATTGAAACTGTTAAGTCATCTAAGCCATCTCCAATATTAAAAAAATAAATATATGGGGGGAAAGTCACTTTACCATTATAGTCTAATCTGGCATGAAAAAAAGACGATTAAGAGATAAACGGTGCCAGTCTTTCTATGCTCTTGACTGCTTTTGTGCTTTAAGAATTTTTACTCTGTCTTTTGTTCTCTGAATTTGCTTCACAGCAATCTTCCATCCATTTGCATCCGCACAGACTAAAGCTGTTCAAACATCTGCAACTGTGTGGTGACAGGTGAGAATTCTGATTCCTGTTCACCTTAGCAACATAATCGAAACCAAACAGATAGCGATTGTATCTGAACATAACAGTATGTCTGAAGTCAGTCAAGCAGAAACAAACAGGGCCCCTTCTGTTAGCCCAGTAAGGTTTCTTTGCTGTGGCTTGTCTAACATGCAGACAAAGCAGGCAACAGCAGGTTAGGACTGTGGCTTTGATGGAGCAATACACTGAATATCATTTTGAGATTATGTTACAGCCATCATAATTTTCTGAATCTGGATAATAAACACAACAGATCCTACACAACACAAGCTGTAAAAGGTGATCTTTTAAACAATACTGTCCTTTGTGTAAAATGGTGCAGCTTATTATTAAACTAAAATGACTGGAAGACATAAAATGTTAGCAAAAACAGCTTGTTTCTGCCCTGCCAGTCCTGTAAAACCCAGGAGCCTAGAGCTGAATGCTAATTTATGTGGAGGCATCTATTGTGTTGTTTTTCCTAATCACTCTTTATTGGGATTGCCTGCTGTTCATTATAACTTTTAACTCACCCCAGATTTGGAGTGGATTTGCTGAAAGGTCAAAACATTGCCTTTTAGCCTTTTAAGATAAACTGACTCACTAGATTGTTGTAAGTGAGAAAAAGTTTCCAGATGGTGATAGATGGTGTTATACACAGAAGAAATAGAAAACAATAACAACATCAAAGGTTGTAATAAAATATTGCAGAATCTCTCTTTCCTGACTGTGGATGTAGACGATGTAAACCATCTCATTAACACCAATCAATAGGCTCAGCCCCCACTAGTGTCTCTGAGATGCACACAAAGGGTTCTTTGACATAGTTCCCTTGATGCATTACTTTTGGCAAACTTGAGCACTGAAAGCAAACACTCTAGCTTTAAAGAGGGACAAAGTTCAAATAAG
>VUQR01000439.1:1151-20082 GCA_015108515.1 Hemichromis elongatus | reverse complement strand
CGTTTCCCATCTTGGAAGCTTACATGATTTGGCTGAAGAGCCAAATTTGTGGGGTTACAACAATAGAAGAACAAAGAAAATACAGTTAAAAACAAAGAAAATACACTTAGTTACAGATAAGTGGTGTGGCACAAGCACGAACTGGGTAAAAGTTAAAATCTAATTTGTTTCAAAGGCTAGCTTAAACAGGTGGGTTTTTTAATGTGATTTGAAGGATTTAGTGGATTCCGATGCATGGACATCAATTTGTAAGCTATTCCAAAGTTTCATGTTCAGTAGTTTCACTGTTTTGACGTAACTTAATTTATACTGCTGTACAAAGTCAAAACTCAGCAACTAGCCAGTGGATTATACTGTATAGTATCTTAGAACCAAAATATTTTGTTCAGAAGTAGTTAAGGCCAAAGAGAATTAAAAGAAAAATGTATATTAAAGCCATTCCCAACTTTCCAGAACGATCACTCAAAAAAAATGACAACATTATTGATACATTTTGAATTTGTTTAATAATACAACATAAAAAAAAAGCATGGTCACTGATATTGTACATCAATTGCTGTTAAATGTCTTTGCATATATGGAAGCATATATTTGGTTGGAAAGCCAGTAGTGTCTACAGTGCTAAGCTAAAGCTAAACTAAGGCAGCTCGCAGCATTGCTGACATTCCTCTTCTATCAGTTAATCATGGGTTATCTCCACTGAGACACAGTTCTTCAGCTTTGTAAACTCCATCTGGTTCACCATCAACTCACTCTGGAATGTCTGAGACAATAACAGAGCTGGGGTGGGAGCTCATATGAGTAATCCCCTTTAGATCTCATTCTTGTCACTATGAAATCACCCGCTACATTGATTTAAACTAGAGTGCATGTAAATGCTGTTGTATACAGGCAAAAGCACTCTAAAAGGTTAAGAGTTTTTACATGTGTTGGAAGTGTTTTATTAGTAATAAAATGTGGTTGTAGTTCACACTTGGCACAAGTACAAACTCAAAAAGCACATGTGAACTCCAAAACACATACAAAATCCAAAACACAACAGAAGTGCTCCAGGACGCTAGGGGCAGTGTTGAGCTCGATTTGCAAAATAAATGGCAAGTTTCTTGCAAACACATGGAGTTGGATACTGGCGGAAAACACCTGCAAGGATAGAACAACCACACTCATATATATTCAAATAATTAAAAAAAAAATTCTGTTACTACCACACACCAAATCCCGTCGTTGGTACTTCTTGGCTTGTGTAGCCACTAGGTAACAAAAACTCAACACTGTCCCTAGCGTCCTGGAGCACTTCTGTTGTGTTTAGGATCTTGTACGTGTTTTGGAGTTTGTATGTGCTTCGGAATTTGTAGGTGCTTCGGAGGTTGTACTTGTTTTGAAGTTTGTATGTGCTTTTTGGATTTTGCATATGTTTTGGAGTTTGTAGGTGCTTTGGCTCTAGGGGCCACCGTAATTTCCAATTTTAGGGTATGAGTAAAATATGCCATATTAATCCTTGCAAAGAATTATTTCTTAATTCCCCTCAAACAATCTAAAAGTCATCTAATTTACAAGACTGAACACTTTTAAGACAAACTGAAAGCCAGCAAACTGCCTAACTTTCGCATGGAATGAGTAAGCTCTAACTTGGCTTGGAGGTGGACGCCAGTGTCTTCATTTTCATTTTCAGTGCCTGCAGAGTTCCAGAGCTACTGCATTAGTGTTAATCAAATGATTTCTAAGTGCCTTTTTGCAGTATAGATTATAAAACCTGGTTAGATTTTCGGGGAAGAAACAGTAAGTAAAAAATAAAATAAAATACTGCATCTCAAATGCATTTATGATCATCATTAATAGCTGTGTTTGATAGCTCCTAAGCATAATGCAGTTGCAGAGACTCACAAAGACTACTGATATGCAATTGCACATGATGTGCAATTAATGTGGTGAGACTGTTCTTTCCCTTAACAATTTATTGTTATTTGTTTCAGACTATCAAATGAGGTGTTCTGCACTGGCACGCACTCACAGTCAAACAATGCCTGCTTGTAAACTATGCCACCACATAGTAATGAGCTTGATGACCTCAGATTCTAAAGCATTTTAAGAACTTGAGGTCGCATCCTGTTTCTAAATCTGATTACTAAATAATTGTACCTCTTACAATGCTGAACATCAAGTTTGTGAATTGTGTTATTCAGTTACTGTCCCACTGACATAACAGGAAATTGAATACATTTGAATTTTATCATGGACTGATGATTCATAAATCATTTCTATTCTAGTAACATGCGCAGACATGCTAAAGGAACTCTCCTGCACGCTCTTTGCTCTGGATGCTTAAAAGCTTCAGCTTTTTTCCTAACAAGAAAAATAATGTATGTCTACACACTACTCTGTTGACTGGTGTGTATGTGCATGTGAATATATATACTTGGTATACTTAAAGTTACAGAATGTGAGGGCCTTTCACAGCAGCTCCAATTTTTCTAACACCTCTGGCACAGGTCATTGCTTTACAGCAGGCTTCTTTACTCCAGTATCACCTGGGAGTCAACAAACACCTTAACTGAGTCTCATATTTAAGAAAAACTATTTCAAAAACAGTCTTATTCCTGACAAGGTTAAATTTAGGCTAAATTTATTCTTTTAAGATTTTACAGTCAAAATACTGAACATTTTTTTCTAGGATTTTTGATGGTACTATTAGCTTGCAAAGCTGCAACCTCTAGTTTTTTACAATTCAATCTAAATGCCTTCTGCCAACTTATATGTCATTTTTGCTTTTATTTCAGATCCTGGTGACAGTGGAGGCAGGGAAAACCGTTATCCTTAACCTAACTTAACTGAGAGTAAAGAACAGTACATCGCAAAAAATGTGATTGCATAAGCACATTACTTGACAGTGCATCACCATGTTTCATGGAAACCTGGATGAATTTTGCTGTGCCACACTTAATGTGGAAGGAATTTATGGATAAGTTTAATGGCTTTTATATTTGGTAAATTAACAAGTGCATGGTACAGATGACACCTTCCACCTGAACCAGCACAGTCCTCTCTTTTCGGTCTAATTCATAGGAAAAATTTTACAATTAATCATTTATAACTATAAACACATTAGAATGTCCTATTTTCTAATTAACCAGGCTGCCAAGTCCCACCTCATGTTGATGTGACAAAACTAGTGCACATTTTTACATAGAACTTTGAGCACCTGCTAAAATGCAATACTCTTTCAATGTCCTACTAGCTTGTTTTCTAAAAAAGGACACAGCCCTTTTCTTCATACTGGTCTTAGTACAGTATAAGAAATGTAAATGTAAAAATCGTGTATTAATTTCACAAAGCTATTAGCAATTTGATGAAGCCAAATGTAACTGTCAGTGTAACACATTCATTACATCTAAAAAGGTTTTTGATACAATGATGGCAACACTGTGGAAGGCCACCACAAAAGTTTGCAAAAAATAAAAATTAACAGAAAATCAATGTGGGTATACTAGCTGGATAACACAGTTATGAAAGCAGGGGGAGGATGTGATTGCCTCAACAGTCTTTCCAACTGTCTTTGTTCACTACTACTTTTATCTGACTTTGGAAACGTGTCCCAAAGGTTTGATTTTTATTATTTGTTGTCTTGCCTTTTCAACCTTGGTTTCATCTGTCACGCATACCCCATTAACTTATATTTCATCATATGTTGACAGTATGTTGGCTAAATTGTCGATGGGTGACTTTACCCCAACACGAAAAGAGAAATTGATTACAGCCAGGAGTTAAAGTGGGATTGGGAAAATGTGGGAACCTGAAGATGGGTTGTAGTTGTATTTCCTGGGGAGAAGAAAACACTTAACTTACTTAATAAGTAACAATAATTTCTGTTTTGCATATCCTCAAATGTCCTGCATCTGTTGCATGGTGCAAACTGCTTCCCTACTACTATTCAGATGAGGGTTGGCTGTAACTTGGGAGGTAGAGCAGTTCATTTACTAATCACAAGGTAGGTGGTTCAGTCCCTGGCTGTTCCAATCTGCTTGCCAAATATTCTTGAACAAGAGTTGTAAAAGTTGCTCTTCAATACATCCATCAGAGCTTGAATTTGTGAATGTTAGGCTGGAAGCACTTAAATAGAAAATCATCAAAAAAGTTCTTATATGAACAGGTGTGAATGAGGCGAGTTGTATCAAGTGCTTTGAGCCCTCAAGAAGAGTAAGTAGAAAATGGGTTATATAAGACCCAGTCCTTTTATGTTTATCCCAGAATCCCATATTGCATATGCATGAACATGTTGCCACCAGAAAGTCTCAGAACATTTTGATTGTATATTATTGTTTCTACAGCCGAATCAGGGCACTTCAACACCTTCAAAACCTTTACTCATGTTGTAGTTTACCTATATTTTGCAAAAGTCCTTCAACTTTAAATGACAGTAATGTTTATCAAATTCTCATTAGCTGTAGTTATCCAGTTGGAAATACTCTTATCCATCCAGTTTTCCTATCGTCTTCATACCCTCATCTTGCTATTGTCATTTGCATTTGATTAAACAGGGTTTACCATTAACTTTAAGATATAATTATCAATTATTCTTTTGGGTGGTTGTTTAGTTTGATTTTTTGTTGCAAGCTCCAAATCATCTAAAACGATTTTTTTTTTTACATAAACATCATTTTCGAGTGCATGGAGGTTTTAGATAATCATTAAACACTGAGTGCTGCGAACATAACTTTTAGGGGGGGGACTAAAGGCTACTCCTGAATGTTTCTTGAAGCTGCTCTGGGAGCTGCAAAGAGTGAAGGACCTGCCTCCTCAGCCTGTGGATTCAGTCCTCAGAGCGCTGACAGCTTGGAAACGCGGTTGCTCGCTCACAGGATGGAGAACATCTGGAGTGGAGCAGCTGTTACACGCTGCAAGTTAGCTCTGGAAGTCCAACGCGTCTTCTGACAAAAACTACGCAGCCGGAAGAATGACTGAAGGTGTGCTGCGACAATACATGGGCTTGTGTGACTATCACGGTATGAACGTTTCCGCCTGCGGCAAAAGAAAAACAGCAGCTGCGCCAGATGTGTTTGTTTTCTGGGACCTTTCCTCAAATCCTGGAGCTCTCACAGGATTGTTGGCGTGGAGAGAAAGTCTGAACTCGATTTCCAAGTGTTGCCGTTCCCCCTGAACATGTGCAAAACGCCGCCGCCCGCACACACAGTGTTATGGGCCAACAGTAACCGCCGACTTGGGTCTAAATCTGCCTCAAACATGTTTATCTTGTGGGTACTGTTGAGTTTATTCTTCGGTTGTATTATTTCGCAGACCTGGGGCGTTCAGATGTCGTGGGAAAACTGGAACGCTGAGCTGCACAACCAAGGGAATGAGTTTGGAAAGTCGAGCTCTCAGCCACATATTATTTTTATCCTGGTGGATGATCAAGGCTTCCGAGATGTCGGGTACCACGGCTCCGAGATAAAAACCCCGACCTTGGACCGGCTGGCAGCAGAGGGAGTCAAACTGGAGAATTACTACGTCCAACCGCTCTGCAGCCCGTCCAGGAGCCAGCTCATGACCGGAAGGTGGAGTGCATTATAGATACCGTTCTCTGTTCCTGTAGTTAACATTCGTCGAGGTGTTTAGAGGATAAACTATAGTGGTCTGGGAAGATTAAGGACGTGTTTGATCAGAAATAAATACGCTATAGGAAACGATCATCATGTGCAGTCTGTGCTCTCATACAGATCTGTCACGCGAAAAGTGCACTGAAAAAGTGCTTTGTTTTAAGGGAGTTTTGCATAGTGGTGATAAACACATATACAGATTATACTATATTTATTCTTAGAATCTTTATTGTTTTTATTATATTATTGCTGCAGCTGGGGATCAATATAACTACATATTTGCAGTGTAGCTTTATCCATGATATTACAGTGTCATATTTTAGTGGATTCATATCCTAAATTCTGAAAAATAATAAGTGACTAAAGCTTAAATATTTTTGGGGGTACAAAGTCCAATATTATAGCAGATTAGAAATATATATCAGCATAAGAGAAACACCTCGAGTGCATTATAATAATAAAAAATGCTTAAAGTACATTAAAGTTGTACCCCAAAATAATTACTGAAGTTACATTCATGTACTGGTCATATAATAATAATAATACATTTTGTTTAAGAAAGTGCCTTTCAAATCACTCAAGGACATCAACACAACAACAACAACAAACATAACAAGTTACCAAATTTTTAAGGATAAATCATAGAGCAAAAAAATATAAAATAAATAAAACAGCAGAATGGAAAAGCTTATGTGGAATAGGCTATTGTGAACAGGTGAGTTTTGATTATTGACTTAAAAAGAAGGAGGGAAGTGATGTTTCTCATCTCAGGAGGAAGGAGTTCCAAAGTCGGGGGGCAGAGCAGTATAAAGCCATGCGCTCCATGGTGGCTAGCCGAGGGGAGGGGGCGGAAAGAGGAAGAGGATCTGAAAGACTGAGAAAGAATGGTGATCTGAACCAGGTCACAGAGTTATGAAGGCGAGAGATGACGAATAGCTTTGAATCTCCAAAGGTTGATTCCGTTCATCTGGACATGGCGTTTTCAGTGGAAACGCTACGTCCAGATGAACCGAATCAACCTTTGGAGATTTACTTACCTGGAAGATTGAGATTGCATCAAGAAATAGCTTTGAATGTATACAGAATTATCTTAAATTGATGTGGTATTTAACCGGGAGCCAATGAAGCTGCTGCAGAACAGGGGTGATGTGGTGTATAGAAGGGGTCCTGGTGATAATACGGGCAGCAGAGTTCTGGACACGAAGCTTGTGGATAGATTCTTGGCTAAGACCAAAAAGAAGAGAGTTGCAGTAATCGATCTGGGAAGTGCCCAGGCTATGAACAAGAGTGGCAGTGGCATGTTGGGAGAGAAAAGGACGGAGACTATTAATTTTACGGAGTTGGAAGTATGCAGTAGTTTGCTGATAGGAGGAGAGACAGTGTTGAATCCCAGACCTCTGTTCTTTGTACACAGTGAAGCATCAGCGCTCCAGCCATTCACACCCTCTCATTTCCCGGTTGGTGGGAGACTAACTTCTCTTCCACCATCTCAGGTGACCAGCAAAAGCCAAGAGGACATAGGTCCAAGATTGAGGTGTAAGTGCTGGCGGAAAAACCTCTTGATGTAAAATCAAGTATGAAAGTATCAAACTCCTATGCCTACTGTGTTGAAAAGGGTAGGATAAGATAAGCAGAAAGTGTGTGGTCTCTTGGGCAGTGTCACTGGATTAAAAACATTCCGTCAAACTCGGCCTATTACCAGAATGTTTTTAATCCAACAACACTGTCCAAGGGAACACCAGCCATCAGAACTTTGCTCAAGTTAATCAAACAAAGTAAGTTAAATGATAACTGGGGATCGGCTCATCTGGAGGAAAAATAGAGCATATGGGCAATATTAAAACATTGTCAGTGCCTAAAGTTAACACTGGTCAGTATGCGGCTGTTAGCTATGATAGTGCATGGTCCAAATGCATGGAACAACTCAGCAATGTTAGTTCCAAGAGTCATCTAAGATATGCAACATAAGATCCAAGCCAAGGAAGCAATAGAACTGCAGAGATAGTGAGGAAATTAACAAAGAGCCTGCTAGAAGGAAAAGCTAAGTAATATGAACTACTTGAAGCTGTCTTTGATTAAATGCAGATCATTGGGCTGAGGCTGCTTATTTGAGCTATGTGTGATGAGAAAGTTGTGCAGAAACATGAGGGAAATCTCCCAGTTTGGGCAGCTAGTCTGCCCTCAGCCTCAGTGGTTGAAGGAGTCACCAGTTCAGCGATTGTCGGTGCTGTGTGATTCAAGTTTAATGATGTGTATGATTTGTCGCCGTTGTGGCTTAGTGGTTGTGTAAATAAACCAAAGAGATAGCTTGATTATAGCTGTGTGTAAAAGCACAACTCTTGCATTTTCCTGGGGAAATTCAACAGCTCACTTTACATGATAAGAAATAGCAGTGAGCCTCTATTTTTTCAGGTTATATGAGGCGTAAGTCCAGGTTAGATAAAAGAGGCAGCCCCCAAAACTTTAGACCCTGGGCTTATGCCCTGCTGGTCTCAAGAGAACAGTAGTTACTGCAGTCATTTTTTAAGTCCTCATAAACACTAAAGACCTAGAAATGTCCTTCAGGTGCTCCAAAACCTATAAAGTCATTATTATTATAAATTGTATTCACCCTTGTGTATGTCAAAGAGAAACAACACATACATACACTTAACCTCCACTCTGTAGATTTTTCCATCAAGACCTCAAGCTGGTTTTACTGATCTTTGGAGCGAACCCAGGCCGCACTTAGCATGACATGCCAATTACACGGCTGTAACCTTTTGGCATGTCAATAACATCAAACCCGCAGGAGCTGCTTTGTGGCTCTTTAGGGTCAAGTCTGAACACACATATATAAGTCTAAATACATTTGACAATGTTGCTGAACATTCTTGTTCTTTCTTTTCACCTTCTAAGCTGTATCTTCCGGTTTTCTCTTTTGTTCTATTGGAACAGATGCAAAAGGCAGAAGGTGAAGAATAATCTCTATTTGAATAGGTTTCAAAGAGATAATAGAAGTGTAGATAATAAGTAGATCCAAGTAGTCAGTTAGTTTTTTTTAACAATGTTACTATTTTTAGCTTGTGGAAATTATTACAAGACTATTGAGTGCAGGTTCTTGCTTTTCAGTGAGTTCATTATTTAATATATGTATTTCTTTTCAGTAGATGGCGTAAACAAGCTTCTTTTGACCTTTTCTGACGAACCCATTCCAGGCTTAATTGACTTCTCATTGGTGACGTTATCTAACCCACAAACACATGTTTACTTTGTAATTGTGTGTCTAGCAAAACAACCAAGTTGCAAACCTCCGCCTATGAACCTCACTCTCTGTTCAGTGTTTACTTTTTAAATTATAGTATTGTTTTTTTGTGTATGTTCATTTTGTTTTGTTTGTTCTTTTTAAATGTACTTTAAGAAGTTTCCAGTGTAATAAAAATCAAAATTGGTAGAATAACAGATTTTATTTTTTAATATGCAAAGACTATGTAGAGTTAGGTAATGGAAACCAGGTACTAATTTGTAAATAGCTGGAAATGAATAACTTGAGGTTATATTACTTGACAGTATATTTCTAATTCTTAAAATTTTGGAAGCTAACACTGGTACTGGTATAGTCTGATTTTAAATCCACCTCAAAGACTTGCAATGGCTAGAAGGATCAGATTCAGATATGGGCTTTATTGTTATCCTGTAAAGTTTGACATTTCAAAAGTCATGGGAACCAGCTTTAAATATGAGTCAAAATATTTGTAAAGATTGCATTTTAATTCTCAGTATTTTTGGAAAGGGGACAAAATCACATTTTGAATTAGCAAAGCACAGTGTCAGGCCGCAAGCATAATTCTGCCAGCTGCAGCTGGCACTGAAACACTGATGATGATCTTGGTTAGGATTTCCCAGAGGAAACTAGTTAGCAGAGATGGTGAGAAATATCCATACAAATATTCTCTACATAAGCAAAATCCTTAGCATCTGAAGAGTAACTACTTCAGCTGTTAGCTCCATGAAACAGCTATAATCCCATCAATTCATCACACATGTGCTCAGCCTAGAAAACTCTGTGCTTATGATCGAATGGCTGAAAGGTTACACCCATATGCAATGCAGTCTGCACAGTGTCTTGTTTAATGATAAAATGAAAAGATCAGAAAAATTTGAAAAGCAGTCCTGCATAATAAACAGAATGCTTTGTAGCAAGATAAATGGTGTTAGATACAGAGTTGGTTATTCATTTGACATCTGATTTAACACATTTCTCTTTAAAACCACAACAGTTTTGCATGTAGGTCATGTAATAGTTTGTGTTCAAGTTGTGCTATACCCAGCCAGAAGAACATTTTTATACATCAGGTCTGTTATTTTATGCTTGCAGGGAAGTAGGGTTTTGTTTTTTTTTTTTTTGTCCAACCATATCCCAGAAATCCCTGCATCCCAATCAATTTTCTACAAATATTCACTTGGACTGGTAGAGTGGTGCAGTGGTTTCTACTGTCACCTCTTGGGTTCAAATCCAATTCCAATTCCTCACATATTCCAAAGACATGTTATGGTTAATTGCATGTTCCATGTTAAGGTTAATTGTGACACTAGGCATGAATGGTTTGGCACTGTTAGCCATCACTGGATGAAAAGAAAACATTTCTAAATTTTAATCCGCCATTGTACACCATAGGGGCTTTGAGTGCTCAAATAAAGTACAAAAAGCACTGTATAAGAAGCAGTCCTTTTACATTTACCATTACCATTGTTTAAACGAAATTTGAGTCTTATCCTGATTGGCCCTCAACAGTGTCCTAATTTAAAGAGTACAACATTCACAGAAGTAAAAACTGCAATATTAAGAAAGAACATAAAAAAATCAGAGCAACCACAAAAGATTGAAATCATAACACATGCATTAAAACAGGAAGAAAAATGCTTCCCTTAGATAAGAATATTGTAAAGCCAATCAGATTTATTTTTACTCTTTGTCTCTCATGACAGTTTAACTGCACACTGCTAACCTTAAAAGGATGAGGGTCACAAAAAAAGAGAGGGTCACAAAAGTAAATGTAAAGTACAGTAAAGTAAAGATGGCAAAGAGGGACCTGGCTGTATACTTGTCTTCTGATGCTTGGCTTTCAGTCAAAGCAAACATATAGAGTTATACAGACATTAAACTCAGCCAATCAGCTTCTAAAAGTCCCAAATGAGGTGTTCTCTGGAAACTGGCAAAATAATGACAAAGATGACTGCGATTCATGAATGTACTAATTCCATAGTTCAATGCCTTTAAGTGACTGTACTTAGAGACAGGAGATTAAGACTTGCTTTATCCTTTGAAAATTTGACTAGATTAGCATTCTTGGGTCCAAAATTTTGGATGTACTTCAAAACAAACTTTCAAAGAGCAAAACCAACTCCAAAAAAGAGCAAAACCAACCAAGCCTTATCCAAAAAGAATGAGAACAATTAAACTTGAATTAAAATTGAGGTTAACTCAAGCATAGCACCAACTAAGCCAGCAGCTGATTAACTTAACGCTATTCACAAGAGTCACAAACATCGTGTTTAACTGTACTGTACAAAAGGAGTGTAGCTTGTAAATATCATAATCATATTAAATAATATTCTCTTAAAAAATCTAAAACCTAAAAACACATATATACTGATGTACCAGTGTGTGGTAAACAGATCTACAGAGTGCTATCAATATATCTACAGTAGTGGAAGCGTAGCGATCTGAACGGACTATAATAGTGAAGTGTACGCACTATAACAGAGACTATGCTATGTCAGTGTCCTAAAACTATAGCATTAACCAATTTGAGCATATGATAATGTTGAGATTGAATGACAATCATGATTGTGGTCATTGGGAGGGACAGGGGGCAAGAGGAGTGTAGAAGCGTTAAGTGAGTGTGGATAGAAAGGTTCAGCAGAGACTGATTTGGGTGACAGCAGTTGGGAAGAAGCTGTTCCTAAACCTGCTCGTTTTAGTCTGTGGGGTCCTGTAGCGCCTTATTGAGGGGAGGAGCTGGAAGAGTTTATTGGCAGTGGTTGGGAGGGGGGGGCTTAGCAATAACCTTCTCTATCCTTTATTGCTTTCTAATTGTCCTGATGTTGAATAGACTGCTATTTATAGAGCTTTGAAATTTTCTGTGACCTCTATTTTCTTATAGCAAACGTACAGTACACTATGCTTTAAAATACATAGTCCTAAGAATATTTGGCAAATTGTAGAGAAAACAAGTACTTGGATTTGATATCGAGCTCTTCTTAGTGCCTGATAAGGGATTTGTTTTGTTCAAGAGACATAAGCAATTATGAAGCAAACTACTTTCATTTAAGGTAGAGTGTAGCATATAAAGGGAATTCAGATATAACAATTTAAAGGACATATTATAACATATTATAACACTTTGTGTTTTCACTTATTTTTTAAGTGTATTAAGAAAGTGTTTATGTCACTTTGGAAATTTTTGTCAAGTGTCTTATGTGGTAATTTTTTTTCAATTGTTGAGTAACTGATTGTGTGTTGGCATATGACTGGGACATTCTTGGAAGTCCTGTGGGTGGAAAACCTGTGTTTTGAGTCAGAACTCATAAACGATTCTATAAAACTCCTGCAGATTCAATGTAATACGTTTTTGCAAAGTAGCATTAAAAGTCAAATTAATTACCCATTTAAAAAAATAATAATTCCCTTGCCCGCCAAAATTGGGAGTTTATACTTGCACTTCATATCAAAAGTCCTCAATGCACAGTGTAGTGCCTGGCCTTCATTTATCAGATGAAGTACGGTGTAAATGGCTAACAAGTTGGCTATCAGGGCATCCTTTGTTACAAATCATAGTGTGCTGTCTGGTCTTTAGTCTGTTATTTTTGCCTCCCATTACCCATCCACCTCTTTTCACTGGACTTCTCAACATCACTCTGCCCTTGCAGGCCTATAAGCCCTCTTCTGCTTTGGATGCTAACATATTGGTGTAAAACTTACTGTACAAACATTCTCTCTGTGACAAGTGGACCTGTTGGGGTGTGAAGGGGTACTGCGGTTAATATGTGACAGTATATCCTGTTTTTCTTTTTTCTTTAGGTATCAGATCCACACAGGCCTTCAGCATTCTGTCATCCGAGCTGCTCAGCCCAACTGCCTACCCCTGGAAAATGTCACTCTGCCCCAGAAGCTAAAGAAAGCAGGCTACTCTACCCATATGGTAGGGAAGTGGCACCTGGGCTTCTACAAACGTGGCTGCCTTCCTACCCAGCGTGGCTTTGACACGTTCTTTGGCTCCCTGCTAGGAAGTGGCGACTACTACAGTCATTACAAATGCGAAGGGCCTAGTATGTGTGGCTATGATCTCTATGAAGGGGAAGAAGCAGCTTGGGAACAGGACCGTGGCTTGTACTCTACTGTGATGTTTACACAAAAGGCTGTCAGTATTTTAGCAAATCACAACCCACGTAAGCAACCTTTGTTTATGTACTTGGCTTACCAGGCGGTTCATTCCCCACTGCAAGTTCCTGCTCGCTACCTCGAGCGCTACAAGAGCATTCCAAACCCTTACCGTCGTAAATATGCTGCCATGGTTTCCTGCCTGGATGAAGCCATTCATAACCTCACATTAGCACTAAAACACTATGGTTATTATGATAACACAGTTATAGTGTACTCTTCTGACAATGGGGGCCAACCTTTAGCAGGTGCAAGTAACTGGCCCTTGAGGGGCAGTAAGGCCACATACTGGGAAGGGGGAATCCGGGCAGTGGGCTTTGTTCACAGCCCCTTGTTAATGAAGAAAGGAACAAAATGTCTATCTTTGATACACATTACTGACTGGTTCCCTACACTGGTAACCCTAGGTGAGGGAACGTTAGATGAAGATCTGAATCTGGATGGGTATGATGTCTGGGAAACTATTAGTGAAGGCCGCCCATCACCTCGTCATGACATTCTCCATAATATTGACCCAATTTACATCAAAGCCAAGAATGGATCATGGAAGGCTGGGTACGGCCTATGGAACACAGCTATTCAGGCTGCACTCCGGGTTGGCCACTGGAAGCTACTAACAGGTGTGCCTGGCTACAGTGACTGGGTGCCCCCACAAACCTTTTTAAATCAGCGGCTAACCACTCGCTTGCATAATGAACGTGTCCGCTGGGACCGAGGTAAGTCCATCTGGCTGTTCAACATTACAGCTGACCCCTATGAGAGAGTGGACTTGTCTCAGCACTACCCACATATAGTAAAGAAGATGCTAATGCGGTTAGCTCAGTACAACAAGACTGCTGTGCCGGTTTGCTACCCAACTAAAGACCTGCGTTCGAATCCTCAGTACAATGGCGGGGTGTGGGGACCCTGGCACAAAGACGTGAGGGAGCAGCAGGAAGCGGATGAGATGTATAATAACTTGTTCACCAACCATCTCGGTAAAAAAAGATGGGAAAAAAAATCAAAGAACACAAAGTTGAGCAGAGGGTAGACGTTTGCGAATGCCTTAAGTTGTATTTACTCAGGGATTGATATTTCCTGTTTCAGGATTGTGCTGTCAGACATTCTAATTCCAGGTAACTTTAACTTGATTCCAGAAAATACTGTATGAAAAAAATGTAGATGGACATTTTCAAAGTTCCTCAAGAGAACAATTAAAAGATCAGTTGTTCAAACTCTACTGCTATGCCCAGACACAACTACGACCTCATGTAAGTGACAAGGGCATTTAAAGAATGCTTATTTTTTTAGACTCTTTTGCATGCTTGACATGTTGTCGCCTTCAGATTTTCTTATAGATTGACATTTCACTTAGAGTAGAAAACACATTTGTCATATATATTGGTGACAGACAAATAAAATAAAACATAGTTCTATTATATTGTTGATTGCAGTGCTAAGTTACTGTGGAAACAGATGTGCAAATTGATGTGTGTTGTTTTTTATAAGCATAGCCTGTGTGAACTTTAAAATATTAGAGTTTGTTTCCTTATTCTTAGATGATATCTGGTTGAGCACAAACCAAACTACAGGTGAGATAAAAAAAACAAAATAAAAGCTCTGGACACAATCATTTTCTCTTGCAACATTTCAAGTTTTGTTTGGTTTTCATTTTAATATATACTGATTTTGTTTATTCTGCTAACAACCACTTTTGTAATTTGAAAACTTTGTGTATGTTTTTCATGTTTTGAAACTGAAAGGCAGCTTTTGGGTCTAGTTATTTAAACAATACATATACAGTATACTGTATATAAATACAGTCTTTTGTCTTTTACAGGTGATTAAAAAGTTAATTGCTTTCTTGCAGTCCTTAAAATTTCTCTACCTCACAACTTAGAGTGTACTGTACAGAAAGTTGTGATGAAGGAAAAAAGAAGAATTCAGCTATTTATAATAGCATACATACATACAACCTTTATAGCAATATTTTCTTATTTATCTGTTACTTGGCACTCAGAAACAACTGAAAGAATTTACCTGGCTAAGCTCAAATTTATTGCTCACCATAAAAAACAGGAGATGGCATCTCGAGTATCTCGAGCTAACAGCTGTGAGAGTATAGAAAATCGGATACTTCTTTCCTTGCATTCTGCAAAATTTACCCTCCTGTGGGCCATGGGAACACTAAAACCCTCAAATCTCTTGAGATTCACATTTACTTTAACTTATGGGCATTAAAAATGCCCATTAGTGTTCATTGGGAATGATAGGAGAAAATAAATCTTATGGATGGCAAAATCAGAAAACTTTGATCTGGCTGAAGTGTGGCAGATGATTTCGTGTTAATGTGATGGTTTCCTTTCAGTCATGGCACTGTGTGAAACCTATAGTTTAGGTTTTCGCATGCTTGATTGAGGTTCAAATTAGCTGAATTATGTGTAGCCAACTGGATCTAGCTGACCACTCGGCTGCCAAGAGCTACATGTGAAATACTTTGATGCAGCCAGGCTTAAGTTCCCAAAGACAAGTAATGAAAAAGAAGGCAAATATCAAAAGAATCAGGATTAACACAAAATTTATGAACAATCTTGTGAACACCTTCTCATGCTTTCACTTTAGACACCCAAATCACTCTGAAAAAGATTAGCTAAAGAATGTGGTTTTAGAGCTTGCTAAAAATAAAGCAAAGAGTTACTGCACTTGTCTTACATGAGGATAAACCAGTAATATCATCTGGAGGCTAAATGAAATAATTTGTGTACACAGCTATAAAACAATCACCTGGCAAAAAAAAAAAAAAAGCAATTAGAATAAAACCTGTTATTTTGTATTGGTTTAGCCTCCTTGTGAAGGTCTTTGGACATTCTTTGGTCCAGCTATCATGAATTTATTATTTATGATTGATTTAATTTGACCACCACATAACTATCCCATTTAAAGCTGTTTTATTTATTTTGCTTTTATTTCAAAAGCTTCAGCAAAACGTATACGATTAAAGAATTCTACGTGGAAATGGGTTACCATCTTTACTTTATTTGGAGTGTGGTCTTGTGTAAATTAAATATGAGTCATGCAGAATGCTTGCCATTAATCACAGCTGTGCTTACCGGTGCATACCTGTTCGTAAATGTTCCTGTTCTTGCTGCCACAAAGACTTTCTTTAGAGTTTAAGTCTAATATTGTCAGAAGTAATTTGAACAAATTTTAGCTATCCGGTCTTTAAGCGATGACATGATGAATCCTGCTTCTGGGCCCAAACTACCCTGTGTTTCATAAGGCTTTTGTGTTTTAAACATGTTTTAATGCTTTGTGCAGTCAGTGATCACTGGTGGCCTCTCTCGGTTTTTATTACTGCTATTCATTTTAAAGCTCAGTTTTTAAAACCATACAATGTAACTACAGCCCAGCCAATGCAGCAGTAAATTAATGACAAACTCGTATTGTAGATGGATTATCTCAGTTGTTCTCCTGACAGAAGTTTGGTCTGTTTACAGCACCCTGCGATGCGATTGCATTAGTCCCCAACCATCGGGAACCCTCACGATAACTTTTATCGAGTGAAAAAAAGTTAGCATTCATTGTCCAGCTTTACTGTTTATATTATGCTAACATAACTGTGTCTCTAGCGATCACATAGCACATAGTTATATACCAGCCAGTCCAACTTCAGTAACCCTACAAATGTCACTGCTGTTTACTTTCTTGTCTTCATTTATGTCGGAAGTGAAAGCAGAGCTGTGAGTCTTAATTTGTTTTAGAAATCTCTTAGTCAGGACGTGGTATATCATGTTTAGGTGGAAACTAGCGAGCTAACTCCCTGCTATCATCTAACTCGGTTAAATGTAATAAATTCAGTTTTGGATTGATATCTGGATGTTAAACTTAATTGTTACACTTGGTAGATCTAATCATTTTATTACAGATGAAAGAATTTAGACAGTTTTTTTTTTTTTAACTCCTAAGTGATGTCGCAGTGATCATTTGACTTAGGGACCTGAAGCAGAGTTTCAGCCCAGACATGGCTAATGACGTAATACTTTAAGACTGGATAGGATCAGATAAGGTCTTGAACATGGTTGCTCCAAATTTAAAAGGGATTCTGAAATCAGATGGGATTACATCTTACAGTCTTAGTTTTGCTTCTGATTAAAGCTTCATGATGTGTTGTTCACTGTGAATCACATTTGTTTTTTATCTGCATTTTACTGTGTCCCAGGTTGTAATTAGTACATGTCCAGCTGATTTTAACATTATGACAGACTGATCATAACATTAAATATTATCAAAGATTAATCACTTTCTTTTGCGTGGCAAAACCGGTTGCAGCTGATGGCCGCCCCTCCCTGAGCCTGGTATTGCTGAAGGTTTCTTCCTGTTAAAAGGGAGTTTTTCCTTCCCACCGTCAGCAAAGTACTTGCTCATAGGGGTTCATTTGATCATTGGCTTTTTCTCTGTATGTATTAATGTAGGGTCTACCTTACAATATAAAGCGTCTTGAGGCATCTGTTGATGTGATTTGGCACTATATAAATAAATTTTTAAAAAAATCAATGCAAATGACCTTTTACAAGGACAATTCACCATTACGGAAGGATTGTTGACTTTACCTAACCTCGTTAGCGTGTCTACTTCTGTTACTGTTATGTGATGTTAATGGATTCTCATTTCATGTTTTATGATATACAGATTTTGTGGAAGAATATAAAAATAAATGTAAAAAAAAAGACTGTTACAGAAAACCAAAGAGAACGTCAGACTGGCAGAGGACCTGCAAATAAGGACACTGAGCTGTTGGATAAATTGCTGACAGGAATCAACAACCTTGGGAGACCATATCAGATAATGACCATCTAGACAATTTTAATGAGGGACCATGCACACCTAAATTGTCAAATTGCCATTCTCTGATTTCAGATTATTGTTTGTCATCAACAGCTGTCTCGTGTTCATTTGATCATATGAACTGTTCTTGTGTGTAGAGAAGCTCAGAAGCTATAATGTGTGCCAGCAATGCTCACAGGAACAGACTCACGATCCAGGAAAAGCTGCCTATTGAATTTCATGAACAAAAGTTAAAGTATCTAAAGGAGGAGCATGAAATGAAAAGAAAATTCTCCAAGTAGAACTAGAAATGAAGATGAAGGAGAGTGAGATGCAACAGTCTCATTATACTAGCAATGACTAAAAAAATGTTTATTGCATCAGCTTGCAACAGCTCTTCAATACACCAGACACTAAATCACTAAATCAAGTAAGTAAGTAAAAGTAAGCAAAATTTTATTTGTATAGCACCTTTCAAGAAAACAATCACAAAGTGCTTCACAGAAAAGTTGAAACATAAGTAGAATGCAGTAATTTGACCATAACATGTACAACTCCTTGTCTGTGGCATGTTAGAATTGAAGGTACATCTGGATTGTCATCTTCTAGTATCGGTGGGTCTGGAACAGCTGTTTCAATAATGACAATGCAGCATCTTCTGCATCTGAATCAAAGTGTGTTCCAAAGGCACTGAAAAGGAGAGGGAAAAAAAGGAAACGTAGTGACACAATAACATGTGCAGTCCGTCCTTCAGCTGACTACTTTGTTTGCTGGACAACTCGGTTAGTGTCTTCTGAAATCACTTGAGTCTTTCCTGTAGGGACATAACCACAGTGTGTGTGAATGACCACTAAAATAATCTCAGGCTCTTGGCCTTCTCAAATCACATTTGTTACAGCCACCCATCAGTGCAAAGGAGAGAAAAAGAGCACCTGCTGCTACTTCCTCTTTTGTACCCTCCCTTTGATCCCCTGGGTCCTAAAGCCTTCCCATTACACTTATCCAAATTAAAATCCTTGATCTTAATGAGGATGAAACTGAAATCCTCCTTATTGGCATCAAATCCAACCTACTGAAGGCAAATCATTTCTCACTCACTATTGATAACTCCACA
>VUQR01000437.1:0-19326 GCA_015108515.1 Hemichromis elongatus | reverse complement strand
TTTTTTCCCCCCCCCCCCTTTCCTATGTTTTGTCAACCTACCAGTAAAATGATGACAATGCTGGTAAATAAGATAAGATAACCTTTACTAGTTCCACGCGTGGGAAAGTTGTTATAAAATACTGTTAACAGCAGCCCTGCTAGGAGTCATTTAGGATAATATAAAAAAGTCGTTAGGTAGGTAAATCCACTTCCTCCCACAGTCCAAAGACATGCTTACTAGGTTGATTTAAAATATGCATGTTTTGTCTGTTAGCCACATAATGAACTGCTAACCTGCATGTGGCGTGGCCTGTGATTGCTGGTATTGACTCCACCCACCCATGAACCTGAAGTGGGTTTTTGGTAAAGATTATGGCTGAATGTTAAAATCAACTGGGGAACTCGGAAATTGGACAACAGGTAGATATATAGCTAGATAAAAGATATAACCAAAGTTTCCAAAATGTCTTTTTAAAAGACTTGAAATGCAGCTTTAAAAAAAATCTTTTTTTTTTTTTTTACGTTGCATTTATACAACACAACAGCTTCAACTCAGCTAAGAAACTCAAAAGATTGGCAACACAACCAGCATCTCTGGTTCCTCCCACCAAGAGCACTGAACAAAAGCCATGCTAATTCGTGTTACTGATAAATTAGGCCAAACGTAAAATTTTATTTTTCCCCACAGCATTAATAATGAGAATAAAAAGACATGCTTCCCACCACACACTTTTAACTGTCATAATCCTCTAACGTACGCACAGGTCAGCACAACAACACGAGTGGCTATCGTGTTTGTCTTTTTGGCTGTTCGCATGGAAACGGGAATGGCACGACTCTATTTCTATTGAGGACCGTTTGGGTGTCGTGTCTTTCTCTGATAATGTCTTTGACATAACAAGTTACTTGTGAATAAGTGTTTAATAAGTTTTTGCTACAACCGCATTCAGTAACACTGTAAGAAATAGACCATTACCTTCCATGGCATGATTTGAAGAACCATATATGGCCTGCTGTATTGAGTATTAGTCGAAATGTTTGAAATACATATTTACAAGCACACTTCATAACTCACCTGGGCCCGTGGCTGTTGCTGTTGCTACTGGTGGAGCAATATCAGGTGGAGGCTTCAGCTTCATGAGCTCTATCAGACTATTGCCCTTTAGACCAGTGCTCTTTGCATTGCCAGACCGAAGGAGGTCTTTCAACTGAATCTGCTGAGATTACAATGATCAGCACAACCAAGTGAAATGCTTTTCCACTGACTAAACTACTTAACCATTGAAAATATGAACTGCATAAACTCACTTGATCTCTGTTAGAAGGCACTACTGTGGATGCTGAAGGAGGAATACTTGTGGAAGAGGGGGCTGAAGAACTTCGCATGGTTGAATTGGCCACATGAACCACCTTGGTGACAGTTATGGTATGTTTGACAGGGTTAATAGCAGATTGTTTGGTCACAACAGCTCCCAGTGGAGGCAACTGATTCAGCTGATTTAAGACAAACGTGGTGGTCGATGGCTGAGGTTTGTGCTGGTAAAAAATAAAAAAAGTAGATTTGAATTCATGCCACAAAACATAAGCTGCAAAACACCAGAGTGTCCTAAAAAGAGAGAAATGTAATCTCACCCTGATGGTAACAATGGGGACTGCAGCAGGATGTTCAGGTCGAACAACTTCCACTGACTCTGTCCCCACACCAACACCAACATCCAGGGCACTGATGGAGATAGACTTTAAGAAAACAAATGATAACATCAACATATATACAGATGTATAAACAGTAAATTTGCCAACAAAAACTAGGATCATCTTACTTGCTGGGTTGTAGAGGGCTGTGCAACATCCTGAGAATCAACATCAAATAATCCAATATCATTTGGGCAAATTCCACTCTCACTGAGAGCGGCGAGAAGTAAATCCTGTCCGGGATCCATCTGCAAGACAAACGTTAATACAACCTTATGGAAACATCTTCCATTTAGAGTGTTGATTATCTACAGGTCCAATAATGATGGCACGATTAAAATCACACTCATAGGTTAGAGTGGATCAAACATCAGCAGCCATTTTGGTTCATTGTAAGACAATTAAAAACGTTGAAAAACAACAAAAAAAGTTTCCAGCCTTTCAAATGTGAACATTCCCAGACTTAGCTTGTTAAATAGGAAAGTAATGCAAATCCCTCTAAAAACAAGTAATTCAAAGACCTTTTTGTCATGTGTTAGGTATGTGTCATACGCATTTTTTACAGTGTATAAATCAGCCAATACAAACAAAGACTAATTGCTAGCATAACTTATCCTCATCCATAGCCCTAAAAATCTCTCCAACACAGCAATACGAAAACATGACGAGACACTCTTCTCTAAGGTAAAAAAGAAAATATTCACTCCATGCGAGCATGAAAGTCAACTGTTAATTGAAAAGTGAATGCTATTTTGAGCCAAATGAAAACTTCCCACGTCAAGCAACATGTGGAACCTCGTAAGATTACATCCTTTCCCCATTCAAAGCTACTTTTAGTTTCTAGTTTGCATTCAGCCACATTAGAAAAACTAAGCTCTGCTTAAACAATTACAATAAAATCTTGCCATCATCCAGAAGCAGACCAATAATAATCAATCCTCATTCTTACAAGTCATTTACAGTAACCAAACATAAAGACATACAATGGGGACAGCTTACAAAGGAAGCCCAAAAGAGTAATGTAAACCAAAAATATCAAGTCCCACATGTAAAGCACACGTGGGGTACAAAACAGTGTAAAACAAAATTCCAAGCTACGTTTTCCGATGAAAAATATATAATTCACATTCAGCGTGAAACACCAAATGCTAAATTTAAATCCGCAACTGCTGTTTCAATCTAATGAAAGCTGTTTGGATGTTTAAACTCTACTCAACTCTTGCAAGATCGAAACAAGCAAATTATATACGAACTATTCTTGTTAACGCTGACTCGACATACTTTAATTCAGTCGTTGGTAGGACTAACAACACGAGACGACTACTATAGCAACTTCTACACACCCGTGCGATCCAAAGACTTGTTCCAAAGTGACCCAAAACAAGACACGTGTTTGCAATGCCCTCTTATAACTTCCTGCTCTCTCTGGATCATCAGAGCTTCTCCTTCCTCGTTAGCTTGGGTGGTTCATAGCCTTACGATTTATGCAGACAATAATACCGTATATGCTGAAATATTACATGAGCTCAAATAATACATATATAAGATAAACACCAGTGTGCAACAGCCAAACGTCGTTTTGCAAGCTGTTGTACAAACTAAACTGGCCTGTTTAGATCAGGGTGACACAGCTAAGCTACGCTAGCTTGCTCACTAAACGAAAGCTAAGCTGCTGAAAACCAGTTTCATATTCAGTATTTCAGTGACAAGCCAGAAAGGTGAAATAATCTCAGACTGACTCAGGCTAACATAATGCCAAGTTCAACCCGTATACAAAATTCAGAAAGAAACCTTACAGCCATTATGGCTCAATGTTATTAACAGTAACCACGGATGCTTCCTTACGTCCATATGTCAGTCCCTTTAGCCCACTATAGATTCTCGCTCCGGGCAATGTTTGTTTTCTCCAGGTTTACTTTATCTCTCACTGGTTCCAACTATCACGGATACTTTGATTCCACTACACCGTATTAGAGACCTTTAGCTAGCTTGTTACGTCGGCGCCCCTTGAAGTTGATAACGAGTTGCTGATAAATGACGTTAGCAAGTTTTTTCAGCACTGAGTTTAAAAAAAATACCAACTTTGACTATTTCGAGCAGGCTGCCCCTCCTATTCCCCGGCACAACAGCTAACGAAAGAAAAAACATGCTATCGACCCCTCACATTGTTTTGATACTCCCTGTGCTCTCGCCACTGTGTCACGGCTTCTGCTAGCTAACATTAGCAACAAGGAGCGTTCAGACCAGATACCCGCTATGTTCAAATCGAGAACTTGTAATTTATTCTTTAACAATCAGCCCACCATCGTAATTTTGGCGTTTTCCTCGCGAAGAAGTTGAGCTAGCGTCAAAACGAAGCGCTCCCACGCCGAAGTGCTCACCTAATGGTTGAACGGCCGCTGCGGCGCGCGATCGGCAGCGCTCAGCACTTCGGAGCTTGTTGTCCTATCCGCTCCGTCGCGCTCACGCCATCTTTTTATCAAACGCTCCGCCGCATGCTGGTCACGTGACGTGTAGGCCTACAGCGTCCGTTTTCGAAGTCAAACTCTTCGGGCAGCACCGACAAAAACGCGTCTCTGAGCAGCCGCGCGGCATCCCTCGATGACAGTAAACTGATAAAAGCGTGAAAATCAGCATTTCTTCAACGTTGCCGCAAACGATAAACATAGCAGAGTCATCGAGCTAATACCACATCACGTGACCCGACCAGGTCTCGATAGGAAGTGACGATGAAAATGGGTCTTCTTCGTCGTCTTCTTCCTTTGACACCTCTTCGTAGTTCTGTTTTATTAAACAGAAATATGCGCATTCCTCATACAAAGAGGCAAAGTATCGATATCGTTTGTTTCGCATTTATTTCAAAGTTTTATCTGTATTATTAATTTACTATTTTTTATTTTACTATGAAACAAGATGTGAAACAAAACCCATTGGGTCAAATTTGGAATGACGGGATATTTCAAGATGACTGTTATGAATACCTTCGAGCATAGATGGATGGATGATAATAAAACGGGGGTGTATACTATCCAACTGCATGAAGTTAAACAACATAAGCAATAAACAAATACAAAATAAATAAAGGTAAATGCATTTTGGGGGGACACAGGGTTTTTACAGCCTTATTGTTCAAGTAAGAATTAACTAAAATATTCTTGAAATAATGCTTACATTCGCTGTCAGAAAACACTAAAGAAGTGTTTTTGTTGGCAAGGTTGATTTATGACAGTTGAACAGATAAACACAGTATAATTATACAATGAATCCTTTATGGTCATTCTTTCAACTATAAAAAATCAACAGTCCACAATCATTTAATAATGCAAAATCAAATAGTATTTTCTGTAGGCTTTAATAATATTAGTAACCACAATGTTTTCATTTAGTAACAAAACCAGAATATGATGAAACCGATTTCAGGATGTGCCAAAAAAAATTACATCAATCCAATGTCAGAGTGAGAGTACATGAGAGTAACAGACAGAAACATCAAACAGGAAATATAGATTCAGGACTAAATGAATTATCAACTTAAAAGTCTTTGACTCGTTACAGCATGATGGTGCAATGGTGGTCACTGTAACCTCAAAGCAAGATGGTTCTGGTACTGAGGGTACTGTATGTCCGTCTGTTTGTCTGTATTATTGTCAGGAGTCTAGCGCAGTTTTCGAAATCTCGTTTCAAATTTAGCAAAATCTCATTTTCAAATTTTGCATCATGGTAGATACCAATAAGAGTCCGAGCTAATAAAATGTTGGTAAGAATCGAGTCAAGGTCGATATCACACCAAATTTGAAAATTTGAACTTTTTTTTTTTCTTTAAACTTCATGCCAAAGTTTTTGACCTCTGAGTTTCTAATTGTAGCTAGTAGGTCTAAACTGATTTTAGTAAACACAGCTACAGATACTAAATAAACAAATAAATTATTTTAATATGTATAGTGAATGTATATTTTATTAGTATCATTATTATTATTGTCCTATTAATTGATATATGTGCACGTGATGAGTGACACTTACTTTTGGTACTCTTAGACGCCACTAGAGTTGCTTTGATTCACAGTTAGAAATAATCTGTACACCTCAGTACACCAAATTAATTAATTAAAAGGTCCTCTTTAATATAGCTTTAGCCTTTTCTATGGAAGACTAGTGTTCAAATGATGGGGTGGTTGTCTACCAACTGGAAGGGCAGAGGCTTCCAATTCCCAGACTGAACCATTCTTGGTCAAGATCCTCAACCATCAGAGTGTGTGTATGGTTGAATATTAGAAATCAGTTAGGCATAGATAAATGACCTTACAGTAAAAAGTGCTTTTAGTGTTCAGTTGAGTAGAAGGCCACTATTTAAGTACAAATCCATTTGCAAACTTACAGTCTGCACTGCTGCCGTCTATGTGTGTTGATACCGACACAGGCTTACTGCGTTAAAATGCCAGTTAATTTAAAAAATAAGACTTGCGTGGCAGACATGAACGGTATCGAAATTTTGGCTAATAAAACCAGAGAAAACGGAAAAAAATATTAATAATATTTGTACTGTCGCTGTGGACCTACAGGGGGCGCCGGAGTTCCTCCCCTCCTCTCTTTCATTTACAAGCAGACAGGAACATGGCGGAGCGGAGCTGTGGAGGTTGCATTGGCTGGCTGCTGTAGGTTTAAATGCAACAGAAGGGCACGCATTCACTGTGGAAGCGGCCGACGCGAAGGGACATCTTTCCCTTGTAGGAGCAGGGCGAGGGTAACCTTTTACTGTATTTTCTGTTTGTGGTTTTCTGTAATCGAGAGGAGAGTGCCAAGAGAGGAGCATCGAAAACAAGTCGGACATGAACGGGGTAAGTTTGCTTGTTTGGTCATCACCATCGAGCTAAACTGTGGTTAAATACGGAGAGCTAGCTAAAGTGGGATAACTCTTGAGACTAAGGTGCTTGTCGGTGGAAATGTATTTAAATAATAGTCGTAGTCCAGCTGGGTATTATTCTTTTTCTGTAAGTTAGTGTCGTTAAGAGTCGCTACAGAGGAGCCGTTTTGTTGGGCAGTGCTTGTGTTGGCTACTGAAAGCTACATGCATGCGCCTGGCAGCCGAGGACACAGCAGCATTTTCGGATGTTAAAACAGATCAAAATACGTGCATTTGTATTTGTAATTTTGAGCAGGATTTATAGATGAAAAGCAGTTCTGTGGTTTGGTTTGAACGGATGTGATTGGGACATAATAACTCAGGAGGCCCATCTGTGCCTTGACTGTGGATTTAAAGGGGCTGACTGGAGAGCGTAGGTGGGTGTGGATCCAGCATGGTCCCCTTTCCCAGGCCCCACCCACAGCACTGGTGGAACGTAGCGCCTGTTTTGAACTTAAGTCAAATTATAAGATTAAGGAGCGACACTAAGGAATTAATCAATGTAGAAAATTAACTACACGCATATGTAAAAGAAAGTCGACGACATAAGGTGTGTGACAAATTAAAGGAAAACTCCTACCTCTACAGCGAGGGGATCCGCTAAGTGTATCACATGGTTTGGGGCCATTTTTAATGGTTGTGTTTGGCTAGACTTCTTCTTCACAGATCACTCTAAACCAGGGGTGTCAAACTCGCGACCCACGTCATCCCTACTTGCGCCCCGCATATTGATGTCAAGAAATATGATGCAATTTGGCCCTTGAAGTTACCGTTTTTGTTAAGGAGGATTTGTTTGTTGTTGTGCGCAATGTTAAAATAAGTTCTTTAAAAAGCAAAAAATTATTTAATATGAAGGCGATATGAGCAGGAAGTACAAACACGTTGAGGGATTGGCTGTGTTAGTTCAGTGAGAGTTATTTTTAAAGAAAAATATTGTCACTAGCAGTCAAAAACTAATGTGTACACTTGTGTCTGCGTGTTTATTTTGTTAAATATGAACAAAATTATAGCAGAAGTGCTGCCACATGTGTGATCAGAAAGAGAGGATTCATTTGTTTAGTTCAATGAAAGGTTTCAGTTAAGAGTGAGGGGAAATGCGTTCATGTTTGCAGTTCTGTCTTGTTATACAATATTTAAAATAAAAAAAACCCACACACACCATATTTTCAGAAATATTTGTGGGTTTTTTCCTTCTTTGTTTTTTTTTTGTGTGTGTACTACTTGAACACCAAAGTGGCCCTCCAATGAGATGACAGTGCCAGCAGTGGCCCAAAGCTCATTTAAGTGTGAGACCTGTGCTCTAAATGAGCATAAAGTTACTGTGAGTGATCACCTTCATCCTACGCTGAAACATTCAGCCCTGATAAGAATGCTCATTTCCAGGGTGGCAATGCTTCGGACCTAAGGGCCTAGGACCTAAGGTTCACTGAAGGGTTTATTTAGGATGAAATTCATGTGGATCATATCTTTTGGGTTTCAAGGTCTTCAGAACTCAAGTCAATTGAATAACTGTGTGTGATTTGGGTCAGACCTATGAGATGGTAGTCTCTAAACAATAAGTGAAGATATTTCTTTTAGAAAACTGGTGTTTTGTCCCTCCAGTAGTTTTCCTGGGACTTGAAGAGTGAGTCTCAAAATTGGTAGAGAAATATCTCTGGCCTGGTAGGCAAACACCTTAATGATATACATTTTTTCTTTCATTTGGCAGCAATCTGGATATTATAATATTGCCTTTCTTGTGTGTATTCTAATGTTTAGACGTTGCATTTAATATGCAAACCAAGCTCTAGATTTTCAGTGAAGTAGTTTAATAGAATTACCACAAAACACACCCCATCTGACTGTTTTCACAGGGACAAAGTAAAAGTGTTTGTTGATCTTATCTTTTCCTGTTGATTGCATCATTTCAGCTCCATTCCCACTGAAGAAAACAATGGCTACATTTTATCAACAAATTAGTTGAGACATATCTTGAGTGACTCCTTCAGCCTAATCGTTTTGCATTTTGGTTTGGATTGGTGATCCACTTTTGTTTTTGTGCTCCATTAGACTAATTTTAATGTTTCCAGTATTTGATTCTTTTCTAATAATACAAGCATCACATTCAGTTACAGGTGGGCATAAAGTCAAAATTATATTACGATATTTCTGACGACGCAGAGAAAAAAAATACGTATTAACTGGTGCTTGCACACAGCTGATCACATCATATATTGAGACAATGATTGTTATTGTCTCACTTATAAATCCAAAAAAAGTGGCAAAGAAGTGGGTGGACAAGCATAGGAGGAATCTGTGGTACTGAACAGGGCAATCACAATAGTAGTGTTTGGTTGTAGAGACGTGTCGTTATGTTTCTAGGGAGTTGCTCATCAGGTTATAGCAAACACTACAATGTAGGGTTTCAAATTTAACTTCTATTTGTCACATACACAGTCCAACATGCAGTGAAATGCAGTTATAGAGCAATAATAGTGAACATCAAGCCGATCGGGTTGCACATCACCATGCCATGCAAGTAGCCCCTCCTACTTGGTTTCCTTTTTTCTTTTTTTGCCTCGGATGATAAATTGAGCTTGTTGTTTCCACCTTTAGTAGGAAGAAGTACTGTGCTTTGTTGGAGGATGTTGACGTAGCTCCCTTTTTAGGTACTAAATTGCCACGAGAGGCGGTCACGCAGCTCTTACACTAAAATGTGCCTCGGCTTGTCCCATTGCTATAAACGGACTATCCTATATATTCCTAAAGATTCCTCTCCATGTTTCAAGGTTTCTCTCCTTTCACAGGAAACTGTATGCAACAGCCATTCGTTCACCCTCTTAAGCTGCACCAACTCCATATCATCATTTCAAGATGAAAAGCCCACCATCAGGCTGACACAGGAGGGAAAGTGTTCTCCAGTTTTGTCTCTGCAGAATGATGTCCAGAAGCCAGGAGAAGGTGAGTGTACTCCAGCTCTTCAGTTTGAATGCCAGCAGAGGAGAGCTGGTTGAACAGTCCACAGGACAGTAACTGAAGCCCTGTTAATATTTATTTATCATGTAAGAATTTCCAGGGAAATAAACAAGAGGTACAATTTTTGTCTAAATCTTAAGAATGATGTTTTTCTCCATTCACTCTTAGGAAAGACAATGAATACCATCAGCACTCCAACAAAAGACCCAAAGGCAGATTTCACAGAGATGGAGAACAGCTACAGCCAGTGTTCACCTTGCTGGTCCGATGAACAGCCATCACCTCTGCAGCTCCGCTGCACCGAAGCCTACCTTTGTTCCCATCCCCAACTCTCCCTTCCCCTCAGTAACGGCTTAACTCATACTCCTCTACACGCCAACAATGGCGGCACTCTCCATGGCCACCAGAGGAGGGGAGCCCGGGTCAAGGTCATAGGAAAGAAATCCACTCGAAGAATGTACGTGTTGATAAATGATGCATTTTTACAACCTTTCCTCATGGTACATGTAAAAGAGTGTTCCCCCCATGATGTTTGTATACTGAACAGGAATCATGCATAGTGTAAATAACATGCTTGTACCCCAGGTGCCATGTACGGAATAGGTGGTCTGATTAGATTTTGGAGCACCTTTGTAAGTGAATTTAACTCTGACTTACCGTAGTTATTCAGAATATATGTGGTAAAGTTTAGTCTGGTAATGTTGGTTGACCCTAACCCAGTTCAATTGCCAAATCAACCCTTGTAGTTTGGATGAACAGTTTTATCCAAGTATTATCCGAGTATTTTCCTACAGAAAATCTTAGACATTATAGGAGAAGAGTCTACAAGGACTGGGCTAACCTTAGTGAGCAGAACGTTGGCTCAAGGTCAGATATGATCTCAAAAGCTAAGTGATCCACTCATGAATTTAATGTCTTGCTGATGTTGACTGTAGTTTTCCACTGACAGCCACATTTCTGTTTGGCTAGATGGGCTTAATTTGATTAAACAGATTTTCTTCTGGCTAATCTTGATTAATAGTGTTTAATAGTATACTATTATATTATATAATAAACTAAAACTACCACCACCAAGTGTCTAAATGTGGTCACAGCATAGGTGATAAAGAAAGCTTTTTAATGGGAAGGTTCAGTAGTTTGATTCTTGGCCTTCTAAATCCAAAGAAAACTTTCACTTTCACTTGAAATGACTGTGGCCTCTATGCATGAAGGAGCTCGAGTGCCTCTTGGTAATAAATAGTGCAGTGCTGTAATAGCCTATCTTTAGGCTGAATGGGCATAATAGTTGTTGATGTTGCAATGTGTTTATTTACTACAGAGCAGGAGGGGAAAATTCCCAAAACCGGAAAGTTACTGACTTCTATCCAGTAAGACGAAGTTCAAGAAAAAGTAAAACGGAGCTGAAGGTAAGAAAAAAAAATCCATTCCAAAATGTACTAAAAACTATTTACAGGTAGCGAGGCATAGGGGGTCAAATTATTGGATATTTATGTGGTTTTCTTTGGAGAAAACGGACAAGTATGGGTCTTATTAAACAGTTGTTTGCTCTCAGCCAAAACCTGTTTTATCTTTCTGACAATTATCTGTAATTGTTATGTCAGTTTACAAAATAATTAATCAAAAATATAAAAAATAAAATTAAAACTCAATTTCATGTCATTGAATGAAAGTATTTGAGTTAACACTTGATGGAGAAAGAACTATTACCCCCACTGTATGACTATGAAGAGAAATCTGGTCTTTTCATTGTTAGTAATGCCGTTTCATGTTCCATTTGTTACCAGTGTGAAGAAAAGAAGCTCATAGATGATCTCATCACAAATGGAGTAGAGGAAGGAATGGAGGTACATTGATTTTTTTTTTCTTTTTAGTTTTTTCCTTCTTCATCTGAAGAAAAAATCCTATTTTTTTTTTCATTTAACTTTTTAACACAAATGATCCATGTAAAAAAATCACAACATTTTAGTAGAATGTAACCAGAGGAATACGTATGAGACTCCTAGCCACAGCTAATCTACAGACCTTGTCCAAGTGTCAGGATTCATTAGTGTCCCTGTTTGTCAGTTCGCTAAATGAATCCAGGAGTAGTAATCAGATGAATGTATGACAAAGGAGGCAGAAACAAGGATTCACTGTAGACCTTAAAAAATTGTACATTGTTTATATGTTTACTGAAGAACCTTTAGTTTGCCAAGCTGTGTCACCACAGAAAGCCTCTTGTACTTTTTGTTGTAGGTGCAACACATAGAAGGAAAGGGGAGAGCGGTGTTTGCTACTCGGTGTTTCCAGAAAGGCGACTATGTGGTGGAATACCACGGAGACCTGCTGCAGATCACCGATGCTAAAAAGAGAGAAGCCGAATATGCTCAAAATCCAGCAACCGGCTGCTACATGTACTACTTCCAGTACCTCTGCAAAACATACTGGTAGGAGGAAAAGCCTTATCTATGATTGTTATGAACACTCAACGGACATTTTGGAATTTGTGTTATATTAAGTTATGAAACTAGCTTACCAAAGCCACCAGTTTGATAGGACAAATGGTTACGTTTTATTTTTTGTTTTATTCTTTAATGAAAATGAAACATTAGCATAGCAGCTAATACGGTCACTCTGAGCAATTCAGTATTTAATATGAAATGTAAATGCTGTCTTGTGAACATGTTGTGTATGTATATTAAACAACCTCTAATACTAACACAAATGTAAATGTGTGTGTTTCTGTCAACAGTGTGGATGCTACAAAAGAGACTGGTCGAATGGGTAGGTTGATAAATCACAGTAAAAATGGGAACTGCCAAACCAAACTCCACGACATCAACGGTGTCCCTCACCTCATTCTCATCGCCTCTCGAAATATTGACAAAGGCGAGGAGCTGCTCTATGACTATGGAGACCGCAGCAAAGCTTCCATTGCTGCTCACCCATGGCTCAAATATTGATTAAGAGGTCCAGAGAAAAAGTAAAGAGAAACATAGAGTAACACTTGTTTCTCATTCGCTAGTGTACAAAAAGCCTTAGAAGCAGAAGGTGTGCTTTTGTTTCTGTTTCAATAATGGGTGTGGGAGGGTTTAGTAGACATTGATGGGTCTGGGACATGGGGTTGACTGGGTTCATATCACATTTCGATTAAGGTCCATCTGCCTTGTCAGATGATATCTGTACTTTTTTATTTATGCGTGTTTCAGAAACATTCTTTTGTTTTGCAGCACATTTATTTTATACATTTTGTATTACTTATAGAGGAGTGCTTCTACAGCATGCAGTTAGTAGTTAATGCTCTGCATTTTTATACAGCTTTTTTTAATTAGTACGTAGATACTTGGCAATACTTGTATTTGCGCCCCTTGTTGGATCAGCAAAAGATCAGATGCAAAATACAAACTCTTTTTAGAGATATATTCTATTCAAGGGGGATCTATTTTCAGCAATCGGACCTCACACTCATTGTTCAGTGTGGTGGAATAGTTTATCACGTTCATGGTTTATTTTGGTTACCAAAAAAGATCACATGTTTTGACCTTGGATGAAATACTTTGTTGGTTGTGGAAAAGATTACATTAGAATATGGAAATTACTCTTATGAATGTTTATTTTTTAGCATAGATTGTATTTTATAATATTAAACATGCCATATACAAAGAGTTAGTATGTGGTACATTTTAAAAATTAAAATGAAAAGTGTCCGGGAAAACCTAGAGACTATTCTGTGTGTGACTCGAAGAGATGATTAGCTCATGCAAATAATAGTTTCGGTGTCTCTCTCTAACCTCGATTGGCACACGTGATTATCTCATCTGTTGGATTTGGTTTCACTTTATTTTAACTCCTCCCACTGATGACGACACTGTCTGTGGTGCTGCACTTTGTAAATATATTTATTTGCTTGCTGTTACAAATCCAAATGTTGTTTAAAAAGAAATGCTGTAACATTTTGGGAATTATGTTGTTATTTTTTAGTTTTTGCTGAGACTTCCTGGGAAAATTGATCAAACTCTCCTGTGTCTATGCAAAGTGTCAATCTGATCACCTTTTTGTTTTTTGAGAGCTGATACCTGAGCTTAAATTCAATGCTTTATACTTGCAGTTGCATTTGTCCTTGTTTTTGCCCCTCAATTTCACAGACGGTTTGGTCAAAAATGCTAATTCTCTATTCTGTTTTATTCATAAAGGTTCTATCAGACTAAAAAAAAATAACAGATTACACCCGTTGCCTTAAAAGTAAACTCCTTTAGAAATACAGATGAAAGGAAAAATAAATGGAGCTGAATTAGCTGAAATATCATTTGAATTTCTGGACTATCAAATCTGTCATTACAGTCAATTATACTGAAGTCATGTCATGGTTTGAGGAGCAGAGGGGGCCAGGGGAGGTCAAATCTGCTTATTACGGTAATATAACAACACTGTTAGAATTATTAAGAGTATTTGCTTCTGAATTATTGCTTAAAAACACAGTGTAGTGTGTTTTAAATGGGTACGGCTCAACAAGTTAAAAAATAAAAAAAACATTTGGACTTATTTACACACAGTGTTCATTGGCAGCTTAATCCACTTTTGGTGTTATAGTGAGGACAGCACGGGATTGAATCATGCAATTGTGTTTATGGTAATGAACAAACATGTAAATTAATTTTTATTTTGTTTCGTTTTAATTATGGTTTTAGTCGGGGGATCCATCCGGGCCTGTGTTTAAAGACAAATGCAAAATGCACTTCCTAGTGTTACCAGATCTCAGCAAAAAAAAGTGTGACAAACAGTGTTTATGTGAGACAAAGTAGGACAGGGGGTAGTCCAAGATGTCTGAGAACAGCGTTTCCAGCTCTCATGCTCGGTAAATACAACAAGAATAAAAGGAAACAGAAGCTGCTCTTCTTACAAGCACTAGTTTCTGAGTTTTAGTTTGGATGTAGCCATAGATTGGCCTTTGAGCATTATCTGACAATTTTATCAATTTTTAGACAATTATGTTACACAAATGTATACTGTGCCACCTCGCACCACATTTTCTCCTGTGTATCAAAATATACTGCTGCAAAGCTTTCTATTCTTTGGTAACTTGTACTGATGGACTAAGCTTCAACTGACTATAATAAACGTGTGCTTGATCAAAGCCATACTTGAGAAAAGTGTGAACCAGTCAAAATGTGGGGCATTGTCTCAAGACGAGAGACAGGAGGACAAGGAAAAAGTCTGCAGTGCAGTCTCACATGCAGAGGGCATCTGGTCACCCTGGCTCTTACTCATTGTCTCGCTAAGAGTTCAAGAAGACTAGCCTAGTTTCATATAAAGACTGAAAATGAGGGAAACAATGCATGACCTGAATTCATTAAATGGAAATCTGTCATTTCATTTAGGTAAAACTTCATTTAATTCAATTTACTGAGTGGCTATGCTGCTAAGCTTAGCTTGCTCATTTAGAAAATTTGAAATGTATTTATTTTCTTCACCACATTTTCCAAGCCTAAATTTAAATAAAATAAATTATGTGACATAGAGGTAGCTTGTATTCATGAAACCATGAACTCCATTATTGACACACAGCTAAGCTTGACTAGTTAACTTTACCCTCCCAGCTGTCAGAAGGATGACTTCATTCCCATTATAAGTTGTCCTGTACACATTACTGAAGCTTAAAACTTGCACAAAACAAACTAAAATTTCTTCTAGAATCAAGTCTTGCTATCTGGCAGCCTTGTTTTGTGTTTGTTTTATTGTTATTTGGCATGATGTCATATTTCTCTTACAAAATCTCTACTTAGCCGTAACTAGCGAACTAACTAGCTACATGTTGTTAGTTGTTTTCTGTTTCATAGTTAATGTGAAATTTTAGTTTGCTCATTTTCCCAAACATTACACACTTTTTCAGACATAGCCAGGCTACTGTTTCCCTTGTTTCCAGTCTTTCTGGTAAGCTAAACTAAGCGCTTCCTGACAAATTCATGTTAACTGTACACATGAGTTGTATTGATTTTCTCAGCAAAAATCCAAACAAAACACAATTTCCTAAAATGTTGAACTATTTCTTTAAGCCTTTGATTTTATTTATTTTTTTTTTTACTTGATTGTAGCAACTTTGTTTAAAAATGACCCAGCTGAACAGTATATTGTACCTTTTGCACCAACTTCTCTACGTTCTTATTGTCTGTACAGCTGTCGAGGTTATAAAGATTTTCCAAAAGACAACAAGTCCAGCTCACTAAGTTATTCTTAAAAAAATCTGTATATTTAATGTTTGGATTTCTGTTCTTATTAATATTATTTAAATGCAAAAGAAAAAAACCCAGTGTTAATATAAATAGCCTAGTCACATGTATGCGAGGAAGTACATCTTAAGTGATGCACTGTGTTTAATACATAAGGATACACCTTCCCCTGCTCCCTCTGTCAGTAGCATTGTGTGTGAAATGTTTTCATATGAGCCTTTCTTGACAGAGATATTCCACTCTAGATTATTCCATTGTCTGTATGGAACTAATGCAATAATAGTTGAGGGGCAAAACAGACCTGTTGGCTGTTTTAGAGCATGTTAAATCTTTGCTGTCGTAGCGTTGATTAAATCTTAATGCTGGGGTTTTAGGCACTGTTTAATAAAGATGTAATATGCAAATGAAATGTCTTGTGTATCTATTTGTTCTTCCAGAAGTACCTTAGAAGAAAGAAGTACTTTAATGCCTAAAACTGTTTTGAATAAATAGGATGTGACTGGATTTTTTTTGACACTCTTTTTAATACTCTTTCATGGATTAGAGCCTGATGGACATAGTGGTGGGCCAATAGTATTAGGTATTTTTCTGATCTTTATAACTGCCAATCAATGGGAATTTAAAAAAGACGGGGTGAAGTTTTCTACCATGAGTGCTGATGTTGTATAGTTTGTTCACCAGAGGGCACTCTGCACCACACCATCTGTCCATTTTATTCCACCTATCCAGTTTAGGGTTGGGTGGGGGGCTGGACCTTATCTTAGCTGTCACAGGGCGAGAGTTATAGTAGACCTTGGAGGGGTCGCCAATCTGTTGCAGGGCTATTACATCCATTCACTCCTACTGTCAATTTGGAATCACAAATTCCACACAGCAAAACTCCAGACTGAATCAAAACCAGGCCAGGACCTTCTCGCTGTGAGGCGGCGGTACTAACCACTGTAGCACCATGCTGTCCTCTGCTCCACACCTGGAGAACATAATTGTTTACAATATTCTGGATAAATGAGAACTGTTTTCTTGTCACAACTTCCCGCACTGCCCCAACATTGTAGACACTTTTTTTTTTTTTGGTGAATTGGACTACTGCAGCTATGCTCTGTTTAATCCTTCATATTATGTCTTCTTCATATAGACCAATCTGATTTCTAAATTGTTACACAGAGGAAAAGGTGAAGTATTCCATATAATGGAATTTCAACCAATACACTGCTTTGTGCCTTTAAAGTAAACTGAGACAGAGAAAGTTAATGTAGTTAAGATCTTTCCCCATGCCAGGTATTTTACTGCACTGGACGTACTTTGTTTAAAAATGTATGTTCCCTTGCCTATTTCCTTTTTAAAAAAATTATGAACGTCACTGTGATCTGTTGTTATGCAAGTTAGAAAAAAACACAACAATAAAAAAAAACCACAAGCAAAAATGTCAAATATTACAGATTTTTATTACTGATGTGACATGTTTGAATTTCATAAAGCATTGATCCATTCAATATATCTCTTAAATCCCCACTTTAATGGGCTTCATGGGAGACTCAACAATGAGAAAGCCTGCCTGGAGTGAGCACTCGGTTATGAGTTAATTTCCCTTAAAATATTTCACTGTTTAAATCCTTCATGAATAAATTGAGCAGATCCCTTTGACTTCCAAATAACATCTAAAATATAATTTCTCTTTAACATCTGTGATTTCAGAAAAGGGGGAAAGCTGCTTTGACACTCGTCTTTAGCCTCATTTCTCCATCTTTTCATTTTCCATTCATTTATTCCACCTTCCCGGGTGAGTATAAATGAAGGTAAAGTGCCACTACTGTGAACATTTACTACCCCAGATTCTCAGGAGTGAAGGCATCAGCAGTTAAAGCACAAGCACTATCCGCAAAATAGCCTTTTTAAAAGAATCTGCAAACACACTCTTTAGCTAATTACCGTTGTTTTAAACCATGCACAGTTTGAGAAATAATGAATCCTTCATGACTTACACACTGTTTCCAATCAGAGCCTTGATTCATGTTTAAATTTGAGGCCTTGTATAAATGATGCATATAAACACAAATGCACTTCTATTTTGCACATGATGTGTGATGATATTTGGGGTTAATATTGTTGCTCATGCTGAATATGAATATTTTATCTAGGGGAAAAATGCAAATGTAAGATTTTGGCTCATATAGATGTCACAATGAATGTATTAATTAAAATACATTTTAATTTATTTTTCTTTTATTTGAAGTAAAAGCTGGTGATACTGTATGTTTCTGTTCTTAGTGTTTCTAATACAATGTTACACTGTCCTTTGTTTGTTTAATTATAGAAATTAAACAGAACCATATAGATGTAATTTTGATGATGTATTGCCTGAAATGGTTTGGCTGGTGTTACAAAACTGCAGGTTTGCATGAGCACAATGTGGAGCGTGTGAAATCAGACTTTATGACAAATGTAAGTTTGTATGTAAGGCTAATATTAGGGGGATTCCCATGGCACATCTATTCTGTCTTTCACAGAAGAGAAATCTGTTAATTGCTTAATAAATATGTTAGAGAAAAGGGATACATAAAAAGAAAAAAGAAGCACCATAAACATTAATATATTCAAATTTCTTGAACAAAATAAAGAGATAATAATTCAAAACTATTGTGAGTGAGTGAAGAGCTTACTATGTCAAAACTATGAGACAATACATCTTTATTAAGTTAATAAATTAGAATTAGGATGACAAAAAGGAAATACAAAACCGCAGTAGTGAAGAAAAAGCTCAAGCTTTGATTTAAAACATTTAATCTATGAAAAGATCATTAATATTATAAAGATCTAATAAATAAAACTGAATGCCTGACTAAATCTTACAGTTTAATTTGTAATTTGTTTAGTCAAATGTATTATATTCTTTTACAGTTTTCAGATAGTACAAACAAGAAATTATTAATTGAGGTGTTAAATTCATACTAAAAAGCGATGACTGATTAAAAAATGTAAAATAATTCATCAGTAGTAGAGTGTACTAATGTTGTATGTTTGTACTAATGGTAAATAACATTGGAAAAGTTTTATAGTGAAATGATTCACCAAGCCAAAGCTTTTATATTCTACTATGAAATTATGCAAACACTGACTTAAAAAGTACAAATATGTGAATTATTGACTCACCAATCGAACATTATATTTAAAGCTACAATGTTGCTGACACTAAGGAGAGGTCATGAAATGTTAAGATGCTTAAACCATCCTATAATAGGATAGGAAAAACTATGATGACTCGGTAAAAATGCAAAAACAAATCGGGATTATGATGACTTCCTCAGTCAGAATGATTAAAATCTAACTTTCACTTTACACGAGTACTTTAAATTCTCCTACCCAAGTGTTTATGTGTTTACTCACAAAAACTGCTGCATTAAATGTGAGAACTAAATATCTTCACACTTTCACAGAGCCTTAAATTGTGACTCCATGCAACATTTAAACAGAGGCCTCAATTAGATTTCATAGAGCTGCATAGTCTCAACTTGCAAAATGCTGGTGATGGACTGATTAGCTGCCCACTTGACAGAAATTTGAAATAACTAAATGGGATATTAAAATATTGCTC